>JAJJWW010007970.1:0-151118 GCA_023531295.1 Papaver armeniacum
AAAAAGAGTGGTTCCCAAAAAATGGTTCTTAAATAATAATGTTCCCAGTTGAGAATGTTATAACAAAGAGACACTAACGGGCTTATGAGTCAAAGACAAGGAAAGCCCAAATAGAAACCAAGCCTGAGCTCAAGGCATGCACCAGAATGGCCACAACCGAGGCTAGTTCCTTTTGTCATTTATGTCAACCGAGGCTAATTACGTTAGCAATTTTGGTAATTCATGTTTTTTCTTGGTGGGATGAAACATTTTAAAGTTCACAGATACCATTTTACAGTTCACAGATACCATCTTTTTTTTCTTAGTCAAAATGGAACAATGAGTCCGAATCTATGATACGATATTCAACCAACTTTAGCTGTCCCGACATGAGGTGATTGGAATTACTTTAAAATTTTAACTAGAGAGGATGTGAGCCACAAGAGCACTGCTCAGGAGTTCAAGCCGTGAAAAAGAGAGTGGAATGCTAGGAAAGATTACATCTCAGTGATACGAGTAGTCAACAAAATGTCTACCATCTTACGAAGTTGCCATCGATAGTATTTAAGAAAAGAAAAAAAGAGATGAAACAAAGAAGTTTGTGCACAACACATGACCACAGTACTTGCCAGTATTAGGTGTCCCTGACCAGCAAAGAAGTGAAATGTCGCCGGCATATGAAAGGACCTTCTTCTGTTTCTTTTAATCCTTAAAAAGTCCATCAAAAAATGGTCTAGGATCATATTTTTCATCTTTGAAAGGGTCGGGCCGAGTAGGCACTTCTTTCCACTCTGCCTACATGATACAAGTAAAAGCCAGAGTATTAAAACAAGATACAGTGAGAACAAGAAAGTGGATCGACCAATTTGACAAAAAAAAAAAAAAGACTCAGAAAAGAATAACTACCTCAGAATTTTTAGTGTCAGACACATAGGCAGAGTTATTTTTCACTATAAAGTTTTCATCAGCATCAATTTCCTTTGGTGTAAAATCTGTGTTTGGTCCTGCTTCCCATGAAATTACTTCTCCTGTTGTTGCGTCTTTGAGAATGAACCTAAACTGGACTGTCTTACCAATTTGCATATCCTACAAAGAAGATTATATCAAAATTTGCATTTCAGTAAACAGCATATATAAAAAGTAGAGGAACACAGGTTGGTCTCATTGAATCTGTTCATTCTTACAATTGCATCTGACATCCAATAGTCTTCCAGATGTCCTCTCCGCCATTTTAATGGTATTGCACCTGAAGGGTTCCAACCACCTAAGATTGGATCATCGCCAATGACAAAATATTCTTGACCAACTAAGCACTGGGATCGCATTTGAAATTTCACTTTGACCATCTTGGATTGAGCTGATTATCCAAAAGAAGAAGCACGCACATATATTATTAGAACTGCAATATTGAATTAGGCATGCATGGTGTCATCTGTATTCGGATTACCTGTGACATCCTCTAATGGCTCTTCTTCACTGCTTCTCTGAAGCCCTTCAAAGTCCCAGGTTTCGACAACAACCATTTTATTAGTTTGCGCCCGTGTTTGGAAAACCCTGTGTGGGCCAGGTTGCCATACAAATTCTCCTGTTTGATCTTTGAGAATCAACATAAACTGGATTGTTTTATTTATAGGCACATCCTACAAATAGATTGAACAATATTATCAATCAACATTAGAACAAAGAGCATTATTGATTAGTCTCATTGAATCCATTCTTACAACTTCAGCTCTCCAGATGTGTCCTTCAGACCATTTTAATGGTATTGCTTCTAACGGATTCCAAACACCAAGGATCGGATCATCGCCAACGACGAGAAATTCTTGACCAAACAAGCACTCTCTAATCAATTGAAATTCCACTCGGACCGTCTTTGATTGAACTGAATATAGAGAAAAATAGAAAAACATAAATTCGAGAACCGAATGGATAATCAATGATCATAACTAACAGAAACAGAAAAACGCAATAGTATGATCAACTTACGCTCCTGAGATGGAATTTTGGTGCTTCCAGCAGTATTCTGTAAATTACATAAAGATTATGTCAGTGTTAAAACTACCAACAACCCGATTTCTTGATTAAACAACATAAAGGATATAGACGAAATCTCTTCATAACATAAGATTCAGAATGTAATCTGAGAGAAACCAAACAGTATAATAATCAAATTCTTAGGATGTTAGAAATTAAACCACAAATCAACTAATTAAACCTCTCCAAATGTATCAAATAATCAACAAATTAAACCACAAATAAACCTAGAATCTACTAATAAAGAACTAGAGATCTGTAAATTAGCAAAGAAAATAAGAAAATTACCTCTGGTTGTGAAGATTGATCAGAAGCAGAAGCTTTGCAAGAACCTGAACCGATTGCAGATTTGAGCTGTAGTGAAATCGAATGAAATACATCCACATTGTTATAATCACGCTTCTGATAAAAACTAACAAACTCAGGTTTCTTAGTTGATGATGATGATGGTATAAAAGGATAAAATGCTCTGTTCTTACTACTCTGCAGAAGCAGAGGATGAGAAGAAGAATTGAAACTAAATAGGGTTTCCATTATCAAACAATCTCCAAGTTTCTGAAACAATTTTTTTCCTTCTGGATTTTAGAGAGAAGAAAAAGAATGAAGAAGTGGTGGTTTTAGAGAGAGAAAGAGTGGAGACGTCTGAGAGCAGAGCAGAGTAAAACGGTTATGCTCTCTTTTTCATTTTGATTCTGCACTTTATACAACGAAATGGACACACGCACTTTCTGTTTTGAGCTGTTACACGCGTCTAGATCCTAACAGTTGAGCCTCCATCATATCGGCCTCGTTTTTGCCACGTGGAATTGGAAATTGGAGGGGTGGTAAAATTTGTCCAAGGAGAAAAGTAACTATTTCTACGGCCGGATGAATTGTGGAAAAATCTCGAAATAAAGCCAAGTGTTTTTCAATCTTTTTCAACTACACTACTGGTGACAATTTGCTCTAAATCTCGTTTAATTTCTTTTTTTTTAAAGAAAACCTCGCATTATTTTTAATCTTGATTTTATTATGGTCGAAAACAAAGCATGAGAATATGCCACATGCATAAACTTGCTACGAAGGTAATATGTTTGAGGGTAGTAAAAAAATTCAAAAGGATGAGAAAATTAATCATTTCGTGGTGTAATACTATGTACAATCTCTAGAAGGATATCTCTACTACGATATCAAAAATATGAAGCATGGTGATATACGAAATTCACAACTAAGTTCAATCAAATTCAATTCATTTGTAGAAGTATTCGTCCCAAGAAATTTAATTGGCTTTTCTAGCGTTGGGTAGAAGTTGTAACAAGAAGAAAAAGAAGGCTATTATTGGGCGTCACATTCTATTAGAGGCGTCACCTAATAGGACAAAAGCAGGTCACAGTAAAGTAATTTCAAAAATCTCTTATCTCAAATAATTGTGTAATGACTAAACAACCCTTGTTTGGCTTTAGTTTAATTAATTAAACCTAGCTACGTCCTAAATTACGCTGGAAAATCAACTCAACCTAGGCGTAAAATTGGAATTACGCACGGAAAACAACTAAGCGAACCTAGGCGTAAAATTGGAATTATGCAGAAAACAACTAACTAAACCTAGACGTAAAATTGGAATTACGCTGGAAATCAACTAAACCTAGGCGTAAAATTGGAATTACGCTTTGAAATCAACTAACCTAGGCGTAAATTGGAATTACACTGAAATCAACTAAACCTAGACGTAAACGACATGCAAATCAAATTTTACGCTTGAATTGAACTAAACCTAGGCGTAAGTTCTTAAAAAACTAAATTACGATCGAAAAATCTAATCGTACCCCAGGCGTAACACTAGCAGAAAGTAAATAAAATCCTAATTTTACTTCGATTTCATTCGATTTAAGCACAAAAACGGGTACAAAAAGATGGGTTTGTTTGATTATTACCTTACATACACCATGGGTTGTTGTTGAGGAGTTTGAAAACATGATTCTTCAATTGATTGAATCGGTGGAATGAGTTGAGGTTGATTGAGTTGTTGATTACCATCACTAGGATCAGTTTGCTTCTTCCTCATATATTTTTAGTAGTTTTAATTGAAGGGTAATTTTGACAAATTGCTATGGAATCAAAATATCCCTTAACGATTTTTGGTCACCAAATATCCAAGTGAAGCCCCTCTAATAGAGTGTGACGCCCCAATAATAGCCTTCAAGAAAAAAGATTCCTCTATTTCTTTCTTAAATTGTATTTGTCACTTCATTTAATTGTACGAAACAAAGGTCAACTCGCTATAGCGAGTTACTGACTCGGTGAATTAAGTCATCAACTACTTAGTCAAGTGAACTTGCGTATTTCCACATGAATAATCAAGGTGGTGAGATAGCAAGGTTATTTACAAAGTTCACGACTAAACTAAATCAAATTTTCATTATATTTTATTTTTGATAAAAAAAAAAATTATTGCTTAATGTGCCGATAGTGTTGTGGTCTTTTGCTAGAAGACTACATATATCAGCACTGGAATCTTCATACATCTCAAGACTTTGTTCTGAAGTTCTAACTGATTTTGAAACTTCATCCGCTACTTGATTGTCATCACGACTAATGAAGGAAAAATTACAATAAATAAACCTAGAAGATAAGTGTTTTATTTCTTTCAGAGTGTTTCTATTTTTCCATTGAATGAGAGAACTGTATCCCGTAATTGATAATTACTAATTTAGCATCTGCTTCAATGTGGATTCTGGTAAAGTCTTTCTCTTTTTCCCATGCAAGTGCCTCATGTACTGCCATGCACTCTCCTTCCTCTGGATTTAGTATTCCATGTGAGTAGCTTCCTTTGATCCCTCCACAAGCACTTGTATGATCACGAATTATTAGTCCAGTACCCACTTTATTTGATAAATGATCAAAAGAGGCATCGACATTAATTTTAATAATACCCTGTTCGGGTGGCTGCCAGTTAGATAGTTTATAGTTACTTACAGAAAAATAATACTTATGCAGATGTGAACCTAGATGATAAAAAGTTTTATGCACAGAGTTAAAGTTAGAGTTGCACATGGGTTGGGCGGGTCGGGTTTTTGCTAATACCAACTACCAACCCAACTATAGCGGGTTTTTATTTTCATAACCAACCCCGCACCCACAAACATCAGGTGGGTTTTTCACCCGCCCGCCACGGGTCGGGCGGGTTCGGGTTTAAACCAACTGATTACCCATTCAGACGCACTTGAGCAGTTATTTCTTATTGCATCAATATTGACATTTACTCCTCTCCACACATCTCTGGCATGTCTGCATTCCAGTAACAAATGTTCTATAGTTTCAGCTTCCAATCCACAACAACCACAATGTGTCTCTATCTCATTATTGTAAACAACAAGCTGCACTCTAGTTTGATTTATTTCTCTGATACATTTCCAAATAAAAAATTCGACTCTGTGAGCAGTATTGGTCTTCCATAATGCCTTCCATATACCAGTTTCAATGATTCTCCCATTAACATTCACCTCCCTGTTGCACTTAGTAAGTTTCTTATATGTGCTTTTGACAGAAAATTTTCCATCTTTAGAAGGCATCCATATCATGGTTTTTAAAAGCGTACGCTTTACGCTTCGGAGCGTACGCTTCGCTTCAAATTTCAGCATTTCGCTCCGAAGCGGTCATGTGAAGCGCATTTTTCGTGAAGCATACGCTTCACGCTTGAAGCGTACGCTTCGCTTTAATTTTCAGCATTTCGCTCCGAAACTGTCATGTGAAATGCGCTTTTGACTTTGTCAACTCCTTTCCCGCCTAATTTTTAAAGATTTTAAAAGAAAAATAGGAACGTTTTAACGGGGAATCGAACACCCCACCTCCCACTCGCCTTGAGAAGGTTGAACTGGGGTGCACACGCTTTGTTTTTAATACTAATTAGACTTATATAAAATTTATATATATATTATCTTCCTAATAAATTTATAATTACTAGTTACGACTAATTTATTTATAAGAAAACATCCGCTTCAAACATCAACCATGAAGCGACGCTTCACGCTTCGACATACGCATCGCTTCCTAAAAATGAAAAACGTTTCACACTTTCAATACCTTGATCCATATCATGTTGTCATCCTTAGAAGAGTAAATATATTCTTGATTTTGGAGGAAGTATCAACATCAAACAGTTGATCTAGAAGAGAAAAATTCCAAACGTTATCTTCAGAATTAATTAACTCGGACACTTCATCATAAAATCTGAAGAATTCAGTTACTGGAACTGGAGGATGTGCTAGTCCTGGAATCCATCTATCTAACCAAATTTTGGCTTTTTTACTATTATTAACCTCCATGAAGTAATTCTGCTGATCAATGAGTAGTCCGTTAGTGACTCCATTCCATGTGTAAGAACAATTGTTGGCTTCTATTCTTGAGTGTAGAATATCTCCAGTTTTGAAGTATTTTCTACTACGGATCTAAACCATCAAATTACTAGATTCACTGCAGATTCTCCATGCTAATTTGGTGAGAAAATCCATGTTAAGTTTCTTTAAGGGATATTTAACGTTTAGTACCTAGCAAATGTCCAATACCTAGCTTTGGTACCCAATATTTGAAATATTAAGGGTTGGTACCTAAACCTGACGTTGACCGTCAAAGTCAACGTTTGACTAATTTATTTTATGTTTTATAACTTTTTATTATTATTATTATTATTATATTACTAATTAATTTCCATATTTACCCTTGAATCTAAACCGATTCACATATTATCTTTTTTCGCGAACCAACTCAGGTGGTCTCATTCCTTCTGGGATTCCGAGTATTAGGGGAAAACTCTTAACAATTAAATCGATCGGTGATGTCCAATGAGGACAAATTAATGACAATCGATGATGTCCAAAGGGGCTTCAGTTCGTCGGTGAAATTAATAACGTGCTACATGCTGAAAACTCCAAGATCAACTCCATTAAAGAGAATGATTCCAAAGACATAACCCATTAACGCGGATACAGTTTGAAAGACAATAATACACAGGATCCAATGGGTATCTCTTTGTCAAGGGGAATTCTCGAACGTATGAGTATATCGTCACGCCGACTGCTTTGTCGGGTTTCATGTATCCCCTTTCATTACTGGTCGATGGATTTGAATATCAAGTTTTTATGTCCTTATTTCACACCTTCATAAATATATATATATGAATATGAACCATATTATATTGCCTCTGCCATACACAACATTCCTTCAACCATTTAATCTCCATTAACAACTCCCGTGTCTCTTCCTTGCATCTACAACACCATCATTTCAACTCTACCACCAACATCATCTCACACCCTTAACTGCACTATCAATCATCTCCAATATCATCAACTCAAATCTAGTTCAGTTTCATCCATTCATATGTTGTTTCAAACTCGGAAACCCCAGTTTCTAATTTGGGGAAGAACACAAGAAAACCTAATCTGTGACTCTCAATTTCAGAATTAAACTAAAATTGAACCTTCATAACTTCAATTTAAAATAAACCCAGCAAAGATTCATCAATCCCTAGCCAATTTTACTTAAACAGATTTGAATAGATAAAACCCTAATTAAACAAATTTGAATTACCTTTTTTCTGTTGAATCTTAATCAAATCGAATCCACCACATGAATCACACCTAATTCTAATCTTCTTCTCTCGATCTCAGTCTCACAATCATCCTCACCTTCATCCATTCTCAAAGAAACCCTAATCCCCTTCACTGCTCAGATTCTCTAAACCGCACCATCAATTCATCATCATCGGCAGCAGTAACACTTTGTACTTTATCTATTCTTTCTCATTACATGATAAACTCAACCACAACAATATCTCCATCACCTAAGTCATTAGCAGTGGAGAAGAGAAGAAACAGGAAGAAAGAAGAAGAGAACAGAAGAAAATAATTTTCCTTCGATATAAATAATAAATACAATAAAGGATAGAGTAGTAAATTCAATAATTTAATATGGAAAATTTTAAAAATTAATAAAATAATTCGGTCAAATGGAGTCGTTACCAGTCAACTGTTGGTCAAGGTACCAACCCTTAATATTTCAAATGTTGGGTACCAAAGCTAGGTATTGGACATTTGTTGGGTAACAAACGTTAAATAACCCTTTCTTTAATTCTCTAAATGCAAGTCCCCTAATATCTTTTGGCTTAAAAACTTTAAGCCAAGCTAAAGGATTAGAGCCTCTACTTGATTGATGTCCCCAGAAGAACTTTCTTTCAATTGAAGTAAGTTTGTTGATGAGATGATTTGGGAGCTTAAAAGTACCCATTTGATAAGTAGGAACTGCATTAAGAACATGCTTTATCATTGTGGTTATTCCTGCTTGAGATAATGATAAAGCATTGAAAATAGATAGCCTTTGCTCAAAATTTTCTTGAATAGTTTGAAAGATTCTTGCTTCGAATGTCCCAGAATTAGAGGAGAGCCTAAGTATTTCTCTTTCGAACTCATAACTTTAATTCCAAGAATGTGTGTCAGTGTTTCAGTAACTTCTGGCTTAGTATGCTTGCTTACTGAAATGCACTGCAGATTTTTCAAAATTTATAACTTGTCCTAATTGGGAACTGAAGTTATTAAGAAGATTAAGCAAATTGTTAATGAGGAAAAAGATTTGCCTGAGTGAAGATCAGGCAGTCATCTGCAAAAAGCAAATGATTGATGGCAAGAGCATTTCCAGCCACTTTAATACCTTTGATAGACTTATCCTGCTGAGCAGCAACAAGATGTCTAGAATAAAATTCCATTGCAAGAATGAATAAATAGGGTGAGAGAGGGTCACCTTGTCTAATGCCTCTGGTATGATGAAATTCTTCACAAGGAGAACCATTAATAAGAACTGAATGAGAAGTTGTGCTTATACATTAATAGATTAGGCTGCAGAAATAATCACTGAACCCAAAATAATGAAGTACTTTTATGAGAAAACTCCACTCAAGTCTGTCAAAAGCTTTTGACATATCTAACTTGAGTGTCATCCAACCAATTTGTCCTTTTTTCTTCTTCGTAGAATGAATAATCTCTTGAGCAATAATGGTATTGTCACTGATGAGTCTTCCAGAGACATAAAGGTTTCATCATTTCACTAAGATTTTAGAAATAATCTTATACGAGGTGTTGCACAAACCAATTGGCCTATAGTCTGCAAAACATATAGATTTCTTCTTCTTAGGAATAAGAGAGATATAAGTCTTGTTAATTTGTTTAAACAAGTATTTTGTTTCAAAGAATATTTTGACCATGAGACAAACATCTTCACCAATTGTATTCCACTGATTTGCAGAGCGAGAGGGAGTAAAACAGTTACGCTCTGCTTTTCATTTTGATTATGCTCTTTATACAACGAATGGGACCCACTCACTCGATTATGATACGCCTGAGGAGGTTACACGTGTATAGACCTTAATGACAGCGTCTCCATCGTACGGTTCTGTTTATTTCCATATATAATTGGGGATAGAAGTGAGGGCATGAGTCGCATGACCCTCGGCGAAGGTAAGAAAACCGAAGAAGTTAGCTGGTAAAATTTTCTTGGAGTAAGAAAAAAGTTTGGTAGTGTATTTTTTTTGTAAAAATCCGAAACAAAGCGAACAAACAATTATAAAACCGTTATTGCATGTTTTTTTTTGTAGGGTCTCATGGCATTCAACAAAGTATCAGTTGTTTCTAACGGGTTGATCATCATCCTCCATTGGAATATATAGTTTTGAAGAGGTTTTTTATATTGTCCATGTAGAACTACTTAACTTTTTGCATTTACTTTATAGGAACCCACGATTGGGGGACATCAAAACTAATTGGGGGATATAAATTACTTCCCCCAACCCATAGTGTCTGCTAAGGGGTGATTTTTGGGTATGAAAATACTAAAATACCCTTTGGTTAATTAAAAAACATTATGAAAAGACTATACTACCCTTTCCCTAAAACTTAAAATCAAGATAACCAAAACATATCCCCCATTCTCCTCATTCTGTTCTGGCAGTCACCTAGGTTTAGGGTTTTGAATATTTTTCTTCATCTTCTTCGTCTGTTCTTCATCGACGATTAATCGTCGATTCTAAAAAAAAATTGTCGATTAACCTACCCGAATCATAACCATGCGTCCAAGAAAGAAATCATATGCCCAATCGAAGTCAAAATCGATTGCTCAACAAAAATTAGAATAAAAGCTTGCTTTGATTGCTCAAGAACAAGAAGAATAAGAAGAAGCGAACTCGGACAAACAACCTCTCGTAAACATGGCTTTCGTGAGAAGGTAAGTGATTTTGAACTGTTTTATAAGTGTTTGAATCGATTTATAGCAGTGGGTTTGGGTTAGAATTGTTATAATCGCGAACCCTAACTAAAACAGTTGAGTTTCAGTGAGTACCGGCATTGATTTTAGTATGAATACAATGACGGTACTAGACTACGGCATTCAATCTATAATGAAGACAATGCCGTATTGAATTACAGAATTGATTTTAGTATGAATACTATGCTATTTTCAAACCCAGATTCACCTGAAACCGAATGTTATGTGCCGGCATTGAAATTAGGTTGAACACTATGCCGGTAGAGTTTTACGGCATTGATTTATATTTATTTGTGTATGCCGGTAGTGCTCTTTGTGTATCCAGGAAACCCCTAGAAATTTTTATCAGTACCGGCATTGATTTTAGGATGCATTGTGTGCCGGTACCTGGTTACGGCATGGAGTTTAATTTTTTTGGGTGTGCCGGTAGTGCTCTTTTGGTATCCAAAAACAGTCTAGGAATTATCGGCATTGTCGATAGTTGTTGTTCACTGCCGCTAGCGTGTACCGGCATGCTTTGTTTTCCAAATTATTATGTCGTTTTTCGTCCCGGCATAGTTGGTATTTCTTGAATCTGTGCCGGTATTCAGACTGAATGTGAGTTGTCTTATATTCATTTTGTGTGTCTTTTGATATAGGGCTAAAGCCAAGGAAGCTAACAAAGGAAAAACTAAAGATGCTGTCATTAAGAGAAGAAAGAAGGACGGTATTGATACTCCTCAGTCTCTGCCTCCTCGAGGGAAAGATCAAGGTCGCAAAAAACGTTTGGGGGCTGATACAAGAGGGATAATTTGGGAGAGTGGTGGTGACCGTAGTCGACATGTAATCCGTGAACCTACTGGAACAGTTGAGGACGATGAGCATGATAAAGAGGAAAGTGAGGAGGAAGATAATGAGGTTCAACCCAAAGCGAAGTTGGTGGGCCAAGTGAACAACCGACACAAGGCAAGGACAAGAAGGGCAAGGGAAAAGGCAAAGCAAAAGTTAAAGGTTCACGCCTTCCTCACATTTATGACATGATACCTGACATTGATCGTGGTAGAATTTGGGGTGAAGCTCACGATCCGAGAATTCTATTTGGCTACAAGCACTCGTAGGCTTGTACTATCTATCAAACCTATGTAAGAATTTTTTATCTTGTGCATATGTATTGTTGTGTGTTTATGTAAAAACTCTTAATAGTACTATCTCCTAATTGTAGGATCATAAGAAGGCTGTGTGTGTTTGCTAAAATCAAGCCGCGTCTAATTGGGATTTGTCCGAGGAATGTGAAGTGGTCCAAACAATAGTAAGGGATTCTGGTCTATATGATTTGATTGAAAATTATGTGAAGTGTGATTCTATGACAATCAATTGTTTCGTCGAAATGTATCATGGTGAAACTGATACCATGCACTTCTCATTTGGGGAGAAGACCTTGATCCCGGATGATGCTCAGAACATTCTAGGCTTGAATGTTATCGGCAAATCAATTGCAGAAGGAGATAAGTTTCCGGACCTACAATAGTCGACGTTGCACGCCCTGACTAACAAGCTGTTAGGTTAGCACTACAAAACTTCTGTGGAAAGCTTTTATGTATCTAAGTCTAGTTGGACAAAGACAATCAAGTGTGACATTTTTGTAAGAAGAAGTTTGAAAAACGCAAGAAAGAAGTGGAAAGGATGGATGGGACCCTACACAGATTCGTTATACAGCCGATGCGTACCTTTTATTCATCTTGGGCACTAAGGTATTCCCTGACACTAGTGGCAATAGGGTTAGTGCAAACCTCCTTCAATACTTGGATACGTTGGAAGATGGCTATAACTATTCTTGGGGCACCGTGGTAATGGCACATTTGATGGCGGAGATGAGAAGGGCCTCTAGGGCTGTTACAAACCAATTTGTTGGGAATTTCACTCTACTCCAGGTAATTTTGTTTTTATACTTATGTTCTAATGTATATATTGTTCACATATACCCTTATTATGAACTTAGAAACAAAATTTACTGCTTCTTATATTTATTATTCCACATTGGTATAGGTGTGGGCTTATGAACACTTCCCAACATTGTTCAAGGACTACCCCTTCTTGAATATCATAGACCTTCCCGAACCCGAGGCGCCTAGATCTAAGAGATACCAGTTCAACAATATTCCGAAGCCCGATAATAATCGTCGACTGATAGATATGATATTGGCTTTGGACACGATGACTACCAAAGACGTTGTGTTCGACCCTTACAAGGAGACTAGAGAAAACTACCAAGTTCTGAGGCTTGACAACGTTGCATTCTACAATGGACCGTTGTTCCACCCAAAGGGATATGTTATGGCTGATCCTCGACGTGTGATGCGGCAACTTGGATATAAGCAATTACCTTGTTTCATGACAGCCTCTACTTTAATCTACGCTCTTGACTTGGGTGAGTGCATTACAAGTTCCTCAAAGTTGAGGGTAGTGTATGATCCAGTTCCAGAACCAACACATTGGATGGATAGGGAACCAAGTCGTTTGGTAGATATTAGTAATTGAGAGCTTGTGAACAACGGTGATGAAGCCGATCCCAACTACATTGATGATTACCTGGAATGGTCACATCCTTTTGTCGTGCGCCCGGACGACATCCAAGTTCCACCCCAGAAAAACCCTCATGTTTCAACTCCTACAGAGGCACCACCTACAATGGCCCAACTTAATAAGACTCTTGGATTGGTAAGTATTGTTAATTCCTTAGTCGATTAATGTACACATAATCTTATATTAGCATATATATATATACTAATTATGTGTTGGATGTACGAAACTAGCGGCGTCGGCTTGGCAAGATGAAGAAGATGTTTGGTTCCAAGTACGAGGAAGGAGAGGTGCTATCCCTTGAAGAAATGAAGGAAGTCGAGGAAAAGCTTGATAAAATTGAAGACCCAAGTGCAAAAGCTTTGTTGGGGGAAATGAGGAAGGTGGCGGCCCACAAGAAGCAAAAGACCAAGTGATTATCTCTTTAGTTGTGTTTCTTTATTTCGATGGTGGTTGTTACGTTTTAAACAATTCCGAACTTGTTTTTGGATTAATTCTTTAGTTGTTTGGTTTACTTTTGGTGTATGATACAAGGATTAAGAACATTTAATCACAATTTAGTTGTTTGGTTAATATTGAACATGTTTAGATTTCTAGTAAAATATTTTATTTGGTAAGTTTTATTCACACCAAGGTGTCGGCATAGAAATGTTTAGGTCGAACAGAGCCGGCATTGCTTCCGGCGTAGATTTCTGATTATACTTCCATGTCGTAAGTTGTACCGGCGTAGATTTCTTAATTATACTGTGAAAATTTAAAGCCAGGTGATTATGATATCATAACAACTTAAATCAAACTATATTCTAAATAAGGATTTTACTGAATAAATCTTTTCGGATATTCGACGGTGGGTGAAATCAATGTACCGGCATGAGGAAAAAATTCCTCTTTTTATTAAATTAAATTTGTCACTCAATTTGATCGTACGAAATGAAGATCAACTCAGCTATAGTGAGTTACTGACTCGATGAATTAAGTCATCAACTTAGTCAAGTGAGTCTACCCGTTTCCATGAGTAATCAAGGAGCTGAGATAGCAACATCGAATTTATAATAAACTCTGGTGAATACTAGAAAGTAATGACTCAAAAGCAATCTCCTAAATGAAAACGGAGGGGATACCAAATACACCCAACTTTTCCGCTCGACAACTTGTATAGACAAAACTTAACACAATTGCAAGAAGACCAAGTGAATGATCCTTGACAATATGTATAGAGTTAATATCTCAACCTCTACTCAATCATTATGTATATATACACAAGGTTCGTGAACCTAATTGTTAAGCAGAATAATTGGACGATCTCAAAAATCAATATCCAAGATCAATATAGTCGTATCCAAATAATTCAATCGGAATTCGTCCAAGTTTCTAAACTTATTATCTATCTTTCAAGATACAAGAAACTAGTCTGTAATCGATTAATTAAGCGGACTTATCTACGTAGATTGAATAGGTACAAACCTGTGTAACTCCAATTATAAAGATAAACAATATAATGTTGAAAAGTAAAAACACAAGACACCATAAATTTTGTTAATGAGGAAACTGCAATAGTAGAAAATCCCCAGGACCTCGTCCAGATCGAACACCACATTGTATTAAGACGCTATAGACACTATCCTGTTGTCAGACTTCAGACTGGAATGTAGTTGAGGCCGAATCCAATCTCCAAGCGATTCATTTACAGTCGCGCTCTTTAGTCTCTTGAACCTCGCAAGGTTCTATGCACTTGATTCCCTTAGCTGACGCCCTTTACAGCCTAAGAGTTGCTTCAGCCAAAGTGAAGAATTTTGATACCAATCTTCCTCTAACAGATAAGCCTCCTTGATTTCCGTTTAGATCAAATATCAAGGTGTGGAAATCTGTTTCCAATAGAAAGCTAGCAAACCTCACAAATCCGGAACTTACGACTCCTGAAGAGTATCCTAAATTCTTACCACCTGTCAAGAACAATCGTTGAATGATCAACTAAAATCAGTCTTTAGATATATATCTTAAGGAATCACAAAATCTGAGATGAAGAAACTTTGTGATTACTATCTATCTTGCTTGAAAGAGACTACAAAAACCTCGATAACATAAGAGAAAGATCCGGATTCACGAACTATCAAGGTAAAGATAGTCGGACCTGGCTTCACGAATCCCTAAGCGAAGTCTTTTTAGTCGTAGACCTAAAAGGTCAATAAAGGCGACTATAGAATCAACTAGGACACAAAGTGTTAGGGATTTATTTTCCCAGTTGACAGAGATGCTCTATTTATAGTTATCAAATACTAGGGATAACAAAATAGGTCTTCAAAATACAATAGAAGACTAAGACTATACACATGGCTTGGTTAGGCCGAGTTTAGTAACCGTGTATAATAACTGTTCAGTTTGGCAAGTTATCCAAAAA
This sequence comes from Papaver armeniacum, assembly GCA_023531295.1. NCBI lineage: Eukaryota > Viridiplantae > Streptophyta > Magnoliopsida > Ranunculales > Papaveraceae > Papaver > Papaver armeniacum. Next base: position 15,260 of record JAJJWW010007970.1, read on the forward strand.
AGTTACTTGATGTTCATTTAAACACCTAGAAATTAATCATGATTCAAACACCAAAGTGTTTTAATAAATCAATGAAGTCTTAGAAGTGTTTAAGAGAGTTCTAGCAATGCTAAACACATTAAAATAATAAGTATTTCAGCATCTGCTAAACAACGCGCGGTTCGTGAACTGCAATGCTTGTTCACGAGTCGAAGTGCAACGGTTCGTGAACCGAGTTAAATCAACCCTACTAGAATTTGGAACTCAGTTGACCACATTTCGTGAATTGGGTTCGCCAACTGCTAGCCAATTAACCCAACTTACAATTCAGTTCACCAAGGTACGCCAACCAGGTTCGTGAATTGTTCCTGACTGAACTTATAGATTGCGAACTGAGTTCGCCAACCTTCCTATATTTCTAAATCTCAGATATTTGAAGTTTGCAAACTGAGGTCGCCAACCTACCCTGAGTAGAAATTCAGTAAACTCATATATCTCTCTTTTGATGATTGAAACATTCTCAAGTGATATAATCATTTGCATGTGCAATTTTCAATTGCTCCACAAATTAATTCATAGAACTAATATTGTTAAGGACCTTTGAACATCCGATCGCTAAATCATATTTTGAGATTTTTCACAATCCAAGCTTGACTCAAAACATATTCTTTGTTAATCTACTATAAGTCATACGACATAGTTTCAATAGATAGAATGATGGTATGGTTCAGTCTTCACATACCTGATACAGAACGTCTCCAAAATGTCTTCGTCGATCTTCAGTTTACAAGGGTGATCTCTGATACTCAACTGCAATTCTAACCTATCTGAAACTTGACTCAGTAGACATAACAGCAAGATATAATTTTAATCACCTAACATTGACAACAGGCTTGAGAGAGAAATGTAGGATCCAAATATCGCACAACACATTTTATTAGTGTGCGAGATTTAATTATTTTCTTAGCTTGAGAGAATGTAGCAGAGCTTGCGAAATTATATATATATATAGAGAGAGAGAGAGCCTACGAGATTATAAGGAGAGCTTGAGAGAATGTAGCAGAGCCTGAGAGAATATGAGCTGTATGTGAGCTGTCATCCACTATGTAAACACTTGTATAAAGAGAAAGGCAGGAGAGAGAAAGGGGGACACATTTTTTGGTAAGAGAGACAGAGAGATATTTTTGAGAGAGATATTTTTAGAGAGAGATTATTATTTTTCTTTATCATCTTCTTCCCCTAAAACTAGACTTAGAGCTCCAAATACTCATTAATGGAGTCCCAATGTAGTACTTATGTAATTTCAATAATCATAGTGAAAAACCTTAACCCCGTGGATGTAGATCACATTGATCGAACCATGTAAATTCTTCTGTCTCCATTTATAATTTTAGGATTTTATCTTTATTTTCATATCAAATAAGTTTAGATCTAGAAATTATTATCAAGATATGACGAGGGGTGTGTTGTGGGTTTTCCTGCAACTACATTTTGGCGCTAGAAACAGGGACTAACTACTTGTCAAATTGAAGAAGATTCAAAGAAATTGGCTATCATTAGAATTGGATCTCACTGGATCTAAAAACTTCAAGATCAAATATGGAAACAAACGAAAGCTCATGATTATACGACAAATAGAGAGAAGGATATATTTTAAGAGGCAGTGAAGAAAATACCAGCAAAATTATGTCAACAAATCATCAAAAGGACAAATTTCTTCTCACTTTTCTTATTCTTTGTTTCATTCTTCGGATCTGGGAATTTCAAAACAAAAATTGGAAAGTAGATTTTTTATAAAACCTAAACTTTGCTTTCTGTAGAAATTTGATTTATTGCGGAAGTCTTGAATTTAAAAATATTTTTGTTACGAATTTGTAATAACCAAACCTCGTTTTACAAATCTGTTTAATGAATCTCTAAAAATGTCAAATTTTGAGATTTTCTGTTGATTAGAGATTTACATTTTGTAAGAACAAAAGCAAGTAGATTTCATTGAAAGTTTTCATTCTTCGCAGGGAGAAATTACTCATCTTAATGCTCTATAGACTGCTAACCAAATTTACTGATCGTTTGCAGCATGTATGACTGAAATCTTCTCTAAACACCAACATGTATGGAAAAATAACGAAAGCATCTGCGAAAATCAAAGTAAAGAAAGAAGACGTGAACTCAAAACTGCACATGAAAGGCAAGCTTCAAAGCCGCACAGGCCACATGAATTTCAAAGATGAACAAAGATGAACAAAGCAAAGAACAAGTCTTCCCGTGGTTAATTTAGGATGTGTTGAAAATAGCAAAGGACGAAGAAAGGCTTCGCATAACAGGCAAAAACATACTTCATCAAAGGCGATAGAATCATCATTATCAAGCGGCTATGAGACCATCTGTGTGCTGACTCTTAGTATTTGGAATTATATTATTTTTCTTTTAATAGCAGCGAAGGGATAGTCATAATCACAGCTCCAAGGGTGAACAAATCTCACGCGCTTGAGGCAAAGGCTAAAATATAGTACACGGTAGCAAAGTTTTTGCGAAGAGGAGAACATGGCGAAGAAAACTGCAGTTAATGAGGTTGGAACGTCACATCAGGTAGTAACAAGGAAGATGAAAACTAGTCAGCAACGTAGGAGAATATCTACAGTTACGTACTTGAGAGGAAATGCTGGAATTGATCACCAGTATTTGTCAAAGCAAAAGGACGAAGACGAAGCCTATTTCATGAGAAGTTGAGGAATATGGGCTCGTGTAACTTTCATTCAACTGATATGTTGATTGCATCTAGGTTATCTAGTAGAGCAGGGAAACTCAAGGACGAAAAGCAGGTCATATGAAGACAACAACTAAGGTGCAGATCAATTCTCAGGCGAAGACAAGCTGCCAACAAAGCAATACACGAATGAGAACAACTCCAATGAAAACAGCAACAAGAAGCTGCAAAGGAATAACAAGCTGAGATGAGCCACCAATCAACTTTGGTGACGATAGTAGTGTACAAAAGCAAATTGGAAGAAACTTACACCATCAAAGAAATTGAGCGGAATTTGACCTTAACAGGACATATCCTTGTCTTATTTATTTCATTTTCTTCTTTGAATTTCTAGATATGATTGCAGAGAACAAAGACAAAGAATAACTTGGTTAATATGCGAGAAGAATGCTAAGAAATAAACATAATCAATGATCTACAAAGAAAAGAACCAGTTAACTATGGAGAAGTTTTGATCAAATTGTTGCGTTACATTTCACATTGTCGACCATTCCTGCGAAGAAGGATAACACAGCAGAGAAGCATTTAGCCAACAACTATGGAAGTTAAAAGTTTAACCCGTCAATCACCAGCGAGAAGAAGAACACGGATACTTCAGTCTAGGGAAGTTTACACACAACACGTTCCACTTCATTAGCCGCGAATGACACAATCAAAGGGAAACTACAATCAGCGAAGCTTAAAAACCAATGAAAGATGATGAAGAAGCAAACAACAGAAGTAACATAATCTGTCAACGATTGACTTTTATAACCACCTGCCAGTAAGTTAAAGCTGGCCATTTAAATCGACAAAGTAAAATCACCAACTTAGGAATCGAGTGCAAAACTTCGCGACCAAATGATTCGCGCAAGTATATTTTGCCTTCCTACAAAGAAGGCAATAATTAAAAGAAGGCAAGTAGGAGCAGATGGGAAGATTGTTACTTTCATGGAGTCAGTAGAGTCTTCATCGATAATTAGCCCCAGAGTCTCCATAGACAATTAGCAGCACAATGACAAATTCTACTCTCTTGTGAAGTTTATAGATCATAATAATTTCTGCGAAGACAGCAACTCAAGTGAAGGAAAGGAAGTACAGCTAAGGCATCAATGAAAGGGACAAAAACAGAGCAGCACAAGTTCAATAAAGAAGAAAAAGGTTAAGAAAGATGATATCTAGTCATTACAATTCAATCATCTCGCTATATCGTCAAGAAGAAGAACCCTAACTAACAAGTGATTTCTATAGAAGTTAAACCAACCTGCGAAGAAGTGTGGCGAAGTTTACTGATAAGAGTTATCAAGTGAAGGCAAACTTTTAGTTATAAATCACAAGAGATGATAAAAGAGTAATAACAGATACAAAGTGTACTAAACCAACACAAATAAAAATCAGTACAGATGGTTTAGGGTGCAGTCAGTGAGCTTGAAGACGCAAGATCGAAACTCATTAAGTGTATTTTTTCGCAAATCCTTGAGCAGGCACAACATTTGTACAATTCAAGAGACATTTCCGCACAAGAATTTCGTCCAAGCCCAGTTTGCCCAATCCCTCTAAAGATTACCCAACAGTAAACAAGCCATCAATACTTAAATTGGCATGTTGCGAGTTTTTAGTGACAATTAGTTGGTCAGATGCATGAATATGGTATTTCATTACTTCGCAAGATCTTTGATTATTTCGCAAAGAAAAGAGTTGATGATTATTTCACGCAGATATCTCGCAAAGAATTGGAAGAAATGACAGAAATGAAAGAAATGAAAGAATTGAAAAAATAAAGAAACTCTAAAATTTCGCAGAAACGCGAATAAAATTTCGCAGAGACATAAGAATGGGACGAACCTTTATGGTGTACACCCTAGTTCGCGAATAAAATTTCGAAAGAGGCAAATATAAGACCTAAAGTGCGTCATATAAGGGGGTATATCTTTACATGGCTCAGGGAAAAGGTTACACCGCCCCCTGGAACCTGAGTCATGGAGATTTGGGGTCAATAAAGCCCATCCAGGAGAGATACCTTGGATTTCCAACTATATATATAATGTTATACCTTGGTTGGACGACCGAGGGTCTCTTATAAGGAGTCAGCATATGATCAAGGCGCCGAGGTACACGGTTGAGCCAAGAGTGCCCGGGGCATTTGAAGTGTCTCGGCCATTCTTGGCAAGTCTTGGCGTATGCTGCACTCGGCCCGAAGAAAACTCCACTTAGGGTGCAGTCTCGTAACCATAAGCCCTATAGGTAAAAGGGATAAGAGGCTGCGAAAACAACTGGTTGTTGTTAAGACCGGATGGGAGGAGCTAGTCTTGTATGGCCGATGTACGCCTCCTTGAAGGGGCAACCAGGAAGATGATAAGGGCGGCATCCTCCATTAAGGAGCTGATAAGTGTCTTAAGACGCAAATGTCATGAGGCTTTATTTTCGCAAGAAAATTTAGGCTTGTCATATTTGTGCAACAATTATACAGAGGCAAAAAGCCATGAGAAAAAGATAAGATGGGATCAATGGGTTTTTACATGAAAGTGTAAAGACGTCCTGCGATTTCATCGCAAGACGGCAATGTCATGGGGCTTTGTTCTCGCAAGAAAACTTAGGCCTGTCATATTGTTGCAGATAAATTGACAAAGCGCGGATAAGGCAATATCAATGGGTTTTTACATGAAAATGTAAGAACGTCCTGCGATTTTGTCGCAAAAACAAAAAATTGGCAAAATAAGACCTTTAACTAGGAAGGAAAAATAAGACCAAATAAGAAAGTGAGTAAGCAAATAAGCTTGCGAAAATGATTATATGTAAACAAATAATTTTACGAATATATACATGGAAATGAGTTTGAGACAGCGAAAATAACAAAGAAGTATTATTCAGAATCTCTCAGAAGTATTATTCAGAATCTCTCAGCATTACTATTTAGAATCTCTCAGCAGTACTATTTAGAATCTCTCAGGAGTGTTATTCAGAATCTCTCAGAAGTATTATTCAGAATCTCTCAGCAATATTATTTAGAATCTCTCAGGAGTATTATTAGAATCTCTCGGGATATTATTCGGAATTTCGCAGAGGTATTCATAATTTCACGAATAAGTTTTAATTTCTCGAATGTGATTATTTTGCAAAATGTGGTTATTTCGCACAATTATTTCGCAAAATTATAAGCAACTTGAAGAGATTATACTATCGCATGAGCACAAAGCATGAGACAGAGGCAAGATAAGAATAAAGAAACAATTCTCTCATTCAACATTTTCTCAAGGATTCTACCTTCATAGATAAAGAACAGAGGCAACTATGGATTACCAAGAAAACATTTTATGTTCTTTATCTTCTCGGCAAGAATCATTTCCAAAATGGACAAGAATTCTGTCCAAAAATGAAGTAATAATTTCGCATGAATAGAGGCAATACTTATTACTCACAATCAAGAACGGATACTTCTTATACTTCTCAAAGGATGCTTCATACTTCTTATATATTTTAAGGATTAAGTACTTCTTATACTTCTTCAAGGATACTTCATACTTCGTATACTTCGGGTGATACTTCTAATTACTTCTCAAAGCTTCGGAACTTCGCAAAAGAACAGAGGCAAGTACGTACTTTTCAAGTCCAGTATTCTTTTGCTCGTTCCTTCATCAACAAACATCAAAGATTACTACAACAACAAATTTTTCCTTAAAGATCGCTCTTCAAGAAATATTCAAGGAAAAAGAGGCAAGATGTAGGATCCAAATATCGCACAACACATTTTATTAGTGTGCGAGATTTAATTATTTTCTTAGCTTGAGAGAATGTAGCAGAGCTTGCGAAATTATAGAGAGAGAGAGAGAGAGAGCCTGCGAGATTATAAGGAGAGCTTGAGAGAATATAGCAGAGCCTGAGAGAATATGAGCTATATGTGAGTTGTCATCCACTATGTAAACACTTATATAAAGAGAAAGGCAGAAGAGAGAAAGGGGGACACATTTTTTGGTAAGAGAGAGAGAGATATTTTTAGAGAGAGATTATTATTTTTCTTTATCATCTTCTTCCCCTAAAACTAGACTTAGAGCTCCAAATACTCATTAATGGAGTCCCAATGTTGTACTTATGTAATTTCAATAATCATAGTGAAAAACCTTAACCTCGTGGATGTAGATCACATTGATCGAACCATGTAAATTCTTGTGTCTCCATTTATAATTTTAGGATTTTATCTTTATTTTCATATCAAATAAGTTTAGATCTAGAAATTATTATCAAGATATGACGAGGGGTGTGTTGTGGGATTTCCTACAACTACAAGAAAAACTTGTAGGTTTAACCGAAAAATGCTCTAACAATCTCCCCCTTTGTGTCAATTTTAGTGAGAAAACTATTCAATACATATGGATACAATAAATAAACTTTTCAGCTTAATCCACTATGCTTGATTTCCTTGATTCTTTTAACAACCGTCTTGAATTCTTCGTACTTCAAGTTCTTATAGTATTATGCATGTGTTCGTTCAACACCTTGTTGTTGAAGATCCGTAGAAATAACAACTTATGAGAATGCTCGTTAGAGCTTTTATAGAATGAGGTAAATACACTCTACTCGTTAGTCGTTATACATAAACATAGTATTGTTACCTTCCTCAAAATTCAATTGCACCACAATTTTGAAGCAATACTATGGTGGTATGTCCTCCAATTTAGTCTATACATATTACTTTTGCAAAATAGGTAAACCTATAGATTATAATTCACTCCTCCTTGCATGATGCTTCGTAAAAAGCCATATGTATTTAGTAAGATACTACTTAATAATTCTCCCCATTTTGTCAACAAAATTGGCAAAGGTGAAAAATATGGATAATCATGAATTAAACAAAAGAGTTTCAAGACTAGAGAACACATACCAACCTTTAGTTTAGACGGTTTCAACGAAAAAATCTCGGTTTGCGTCAAGGAGACATAAGGTACAATCATCTCCTAATATTCCACATCCGCCCTCCAAAAAAGATATTACCATTAAGCACAAGTTCAAAAAAAATATCCCCCATTTATGTCATTCCCGAAAGAACAACATGAGCGACCTTAATCTAGTCACAAGAGAAGGATCTTCGTGGACTTTAAATTTAATAGGCCAGTTACGAACAAATTAAATTTGTATCCTATACTTTTCTCTCTTCTCGCCAGTTACAAAAAAGAAGTAAGTAACGATCTTAATGTGCACTAAGGTACAATATTTTCGTGAGAAAAATAATCAACATAAAATATTCTCTACGCTAGTTACGATGACTCAACATAAGAATTATAACTTCTCTAGCCATGTAAGAACGTAAAGATTAAAGTTCACCACTCATTCCCTGGTGGTGACACAATCAAGAGATAAGTCGATCCCTAAAGAACATCTTACTACAATTACTTCTTTCTTCATACAAGTCTAACAATTACTTCTTTCTTCATACAAGTCTAACGATTTTATTCATAATACAACAAACACGGTAATCATTCAAAATATTAAGAAAACAATTAAGATTTATTAGGCCAGCTCCGGCTGAATCATGATAGCTCCATGAATTCCTGCTGTAATGCGAAAATTTTGTTCAACAAAATACACAATATTCAAGCTTCAGTTTTAAGGAGAATATATTACAGACTCGGCACGAATTTAATAATAAATAGTGAGTTATTACGAACAGTTATACACAGAAGAATGTAGATAGACAAGGGAGGGGGGGTGTAATCTAGAATTTATGAAGATTAACAGTGAGGATAAATGTTGGTTAGAGAGGGACATACAAGAGGAGGAAGTCCTTAAGGAAATAAACATTACTAGTCTCGGAAAATCCCCAGGACCGAATAGTTACACAAAGGATTTCTCTAAAACATAATGGAGTATCATTACAGTTGATTTTTGATAAGAAATTAATGAGTTCAACAAAGAAGGTCGTCTGGATTGGCGGATGAAATATACTTTTATCTCTTTACTTTCGAAGATAACATAAGCAACAAGGTGAAAAGAGTTTAGGTCGATAATCTTATCGCGGGTGTTTATAGGATAATTGCAGAATTTCTTGCAAGAGGCTGAAGACCGTCCTCCCCAAGGTGATATATCAAGAGAAAGGGGCATTCCATCGTGATAGGTAAATTTTGGATGGCATTTTGATTGCATATGAATGAAATAAACTCACGAATAAAAGAGAAGAAACTAAAGATTTTTTGTAAAATAGATATGGATAAAACTTACGACCATGTAAACTAGAAAGTAACATAGGTCATTGGTCGCAAAATGGGGTTTGGTTGGAGTGGGAAAAGATGGATTAAAAAATAATATGAATATATGCGGTTCTCGGTTCTTGTTAATGGGGCAACGTAGGGTTTGTTTAAGGAATCAAAAAGATTTCGTCAAGGAGACCCACTCTCTTGGTTATTATTTCTAATGGTCGCGGAGGTCTTCTCAGTTCTTATGAAGAATGAACTAAATAGTGGGTTAGTAAGCGATTTTACTGTCAAAAGAAATTTAACATAAATAATACGCTTGAAACTTGCAGACGAAACTATTTTATTGCTTGATGCAAATCCAACACACTTTACGGTATTAAAGAAATCCTACTTGAGCTACAACAAATTACTGGTTTGAATATCAATTTAAATAAGTCTTCAGTTATGGGACACTTTACGGTATTACAAAAATCCTACTTGAGATACAAAAAATTATTGGTTTGAATATCAATTTAAATAAGTATTCAGTTATCGGGTAGGAGATTGTGCTAACGATTGTGGAGAATGTGCTAGAGTGTTGGGGTGTGAAGTTGGAAGCTTGGAAATTACTTATCATGGACTGCCTATTGGGAGCCTTTCAAGAATGATAAGTATTTGGGACCTATTTATAGATAGTATAAAGAAACAATTACCGTCACAGAAACGCCAGTATTTTCCGAAAGGTGGGAGGTTGAGCCTTATTAAGACTGTCTTAAGCTTGATGCCCATGTATTATCTCTCTTTAATCATAATCCCAACTTCAGTAGCAAACACTGAAAAGGAGAGGGTACCAATTACAACACCAACTTTTTCGTTTGACAACCTATATGGACAAAACGAAATAGAACTGCAAGTAGATCTAATTAAAGATCCTTGAAAAATATGTATAAAGAGTTTTCTATTATCTATTCCACAATTTATCGATTCCACAGTCAATATGTCTAGACTAAGAACCCCATGAACCTGATTATGTGGAAGAGTTCTTGGACGATCTCATAAATAAATATGCAAGATCAATCTAGTCGTATCCAAATCAAGCGAATTCGAATTGTGACAAGTATGAAACCTGTAATCTATCTTTCAAAATACGAATTCAACAAGAACAAGTCTTCTTATTGATTACAATTATGTACTTCTTTTTATTCATATTATAGAAATAAAACAATATAATACAGAAAAGAAAAAACACAAGACACCAGAAGTTCTGTTATCGAGGAAAACTGTACCTGCAGAAAAACCTCGGGACATCGTCCAGCTTTGAATACCAAATTGTATTACACCTCTACAAACATTATCCTACTATCAGACTTCGGACTAGAATGTAGTTGAAACTGAATTAATCCTCCAAGAAATTCAACTGCAGTAGTGATCCTTATATCTCTTGAACCTCGCAACGCTCTACGTTTTTAATTTCTATAGTTGGCCTCCCTTAAAGCCTAAGAGTTGCTTCAACCTGAAGAATTTTGATACTACTCTGCCTCTAGCTGATAAGCTTATTTGATTTTACTTTTGATCTTTAGATTTGGGTTTGGAAATCTGACAAAGTCTAGTAAACCTCACGAATACGGAACACTTACACTTAGTTAGCTGAGAATCCTGATTACTTACCACCTCTCTAAGACAATCTAAACAAATCCATAAAGAAGAGTAACAAAAATCTATCGGCAAAAACAAAGTCTGAAAAAAATAGAACTTTACGAGTTTGATCTATCTCGTTTTTGATCGAAAAACTTTGCAAGTTCCATGTATCTCGTTCCGGATCAGAGATTCACGAGAACCTTGACGATTAATAAAAATAAGATAGAGATTCGCGAAATATTAGGTATAAGATAGTCGGACCCTGGCTTCACGAATCCCTAAGTGAAGTCTTGAAGTCGTAAACCTAATTATGGTTCTTAGAGGAAACCTAGGTTAATAGGAGATGACTCTAGCAAGCAACTAGGACATGAAAATATCAGGGATTGAGAAATCCGGTTGCATGAGTCTCTCAATTTATGGATTTTCAAAGCTCTAGGTAGCTTCGAATTCAAGCGAAGATAACTTGAGATTAAAACAAATACTTTATCAGTTTAGATGAAATTCTTATTTGGAATTCATGTAAGCATGTGAGAAGCTTATCTTGAAATTACATAGAAGATTATACACTATGGTTCAAGGTTCTGGAACCTTTTACAGTGATAGTCCGTATAGAAAAAGATGCATTTAGAACTTGAAATTGAGCGTCGAAAAAAGGTAGTTTAATTTCAAGCACAATCGTGTTCATTAACACTTAAGATTTAGCCCATGATTCACAAACAAAAAGTGATTTAATGATCAAAGTTAACTTAAAAGTGTTTTACAGAGTTGTAGCAATGCCAGACATATTTTTGAAAATAGTTTATGAGCATTTGCGAATTCATTGTTAGGTATGTACCCATACCTATGGACCGTAAACTCATGTTGTTGGGGTACGTGTACTCGGTATGCATACCTTCCTATGATTCGCTAATTAACTCAGAACCTTATGGTACGCTTATTGGGTTTGCATACCTACCTTATTCTGGAACTCAGATTACTAGGGTACGTGTACTGGGTATGCGTACCTACCTTGTATCCATAATTTTAGTAGTTCTAAAGCCTCTCTTTAACTAATTTAAAATTTCCTCTAACGCTATAGATAATAAATGTCATTTCTTTGGCATTTTCCAAATGATCAACTTGAAAGAAAAAAAAATAGTTCATGAAATTAAATTATTCTTAGCCAAGATTGTTAAGGTTCTATGAATATTTGTTGCTTGAATCATATGTAGATAGATTTATTAAGACAAGCTTGACACAAAGTTTATTCTTTGCAATATTAAATCTACTAAAATCATACGAAATAGTCTCATAAGATAGAATGGTAAATTCCGTGAGTAGATAGGATGATTCAGTCTTCACATACCTCTTTATCGATGACTGTTTCCAAATGTCTTCATACGATATTAAGTCTTCAATCTTCAAGGGTTATTTAGGGATGTCTGATACTAAACTACCATACTATAATCATAGTCCCAGACTTGACTATAGTAGACTAGAAATCAAGATATAGTTTTTTGCATTTTAATATTAACAAAAAGATTGAGATAGTAAAACTTGTGAGTTCGACCGAGATGTGCTCTAACAATCTACCCCTTTGTCAATTTTAGTGAAAAAACTATCAATAGATTCAATACATGTAGATTCAAAATAAATAAACCTTTCAGCTCAAAAGGTATCATGCTTGATTTCTTTGGTTCTTCAACATCGTCTTGAATTCTTCGTTCTTCAAATTCTTCAATGGTTCCGCATGTGATCATTCAGCACCTTTGTTGTTGAAGACCGGTCGGGATAACAACTTATGAAAATACTCGTTTAGAGCTTTTCTAAAATGACAAAGTCGCTCAACTCAATGGTTGTTACATCGGTGCATGGTATTGTTATCTTCCTCAAAGTCCAATTATATCAAAACTTTGAAGCAATAATATGGTGATTTGTTCTCCCCCCTTAATATTTACTTATCTCTTTTTTCATAATAGGTAAAATCTATAGTCTATAATCCACTCCCCCTTACATAATGCTCCGGAAATTCATATTTTATAATAGAATACCACCAAATAATGCTCCCCATTTTTGTCAATGAAATTGGAAAAGGAGAAAAATAAGGGATCCTAATGAACTACACAAAAAGAGTTATCGAGACTAGATATAACGTAACAACTTTTTTATTTAGATGATTCCACCAAGTAAACTTAGCGTCTTCATCAAAGAGAAATAAAGGTATAGTCATCTCATAAATTCCACAACCGCACTCCCCACAGAGATATATCAATTAAGCACAAGTTCAAATTGAACTCTCTCTCATTTGATGTTATTCACAAGAGAATAACATGAGAGACATTTCTCTAACTACAAGAAAGGATTTTCTTGGACATTTACAAATTTACAAGTAAATTGGTATCCCAAATATTTTTCTCTCTTCCCGCCAATTACGAACAAAAAAAGTTAAAACCAACGATCTTAATCTTAGAGGCACAATGATACATTATTTTCAAAAAAATAGTCATTGACAAAAACTATTCTCTAGGACATTACGAACAAATAGTATAACTTCAGCGATATGACTCAGCATAAGAATTATATCTTCTCTATCCATGTACAGACGTAGAGATTAAAGTTCTCAATATTATTCCCTGCCAGTTACGGTTTCGGGGATGAAAAGCGACAACTAAGAACATTTTATGGAGTCCCTGTAATATATTTATAAAGTGTAATCATGGGAAGATGAATATTGCAATTCTAAAGATAGTTTACTCCTCTTTTAGATATGAACACAAAGAGTTAAGAGATTAACCTATAAAAACTTATGAGATTTCTGTTCAAATCACCAGAAATATGATAGCAAAGAAAAAATCTCACAAAAATAAACAACACCCATAATAATCGATAAAGATTAGGTATTGCAACCATCTTTAAAATAGAATCTAAAGAAAAAAAAACTTTAATTGTTGCAAGATGATAGTATTTGAAATAGCTAATGTAAAACACATAAATAGGCTACTCCAAAAACTAGTATTTCTCCTTAAAACAATAAGAATATAATTCCTACAAGGAGTTAACTAGAAACAAAAATAAAGAACATCTTACTGAGGATTATTAGGTGTGTAATCTTCAACATACCTTTATGCCTCAAGTTCTTCCTTAATCAGAGTCAGCTTGGATTAAATGTTGTGAATTTTGTCTTCAATCCTTTTTTATGAAGATTGCAGATCTTCGTTTAGTGCCTGCCCTAAACTCATCTTAACATAACTCATTAAATTGAGAGTTTGACAAATCATTGCAAGGTGTAGAACCATAATTTTCTTGAACTGAATCACTATCCATACATTATATTAGTGGGAAGACTCAAAGCGAATTTTCTTAGTGTGAAATAATAAAATCCGTACATTATCTTATTTACTTGAGAGACTTGAGAAAGAAGAGATAATTCGAGGCATCTTAATGGAAACTATTAATGAAAAGGGATAAGACGAGTCTCTCTTTTTATAACCTTCATAAAAAGCAATTTCTTTATGGAACAGTTACAGAACCATGGCTGCTCAATAGTCTCAGACATTGTTCTTGTGGTAAAAGGAACACAATTTTTGCCTTAGTATCCTCACCTTGACTAGAGTTTGAAAAGATTCAAACTTGTTGAAAACAGTCTTAATTAAAAACTCTTTAAATGATATTCTTCTGATAGACAAAAATATTTGAATGAATATTATAATTTTTAATTTATTATATTAACGTTATGATAAGATAGTAATCTTAGGGCATATTTTCTTATCTTATTATGTACCAATTGCCATGTATCTTGTTCTCGTCTCTTATTTTGGATTCAGATATGCAGGTTGATCGTTGTCGTAAGCGTCAAAAATAATTTCACTTTCTCACTCAACTAGATATAAATATAGTATGTGATAAGAAAGAGTTCATTCCCACAGAGAGGCTTTTGTTGTTATAGAAATTCAGTTTCTTAGTAACCAAGGGGGGATGTTTGTTTTATCTAAGCAATAAAAATAATTGAAAGCAATAAAATAATTTGACTAATCAATAAGGAGAAGATATTGGTCATGGGATAGTATCATTCACAAACATGTATTATCATCAATGATTAGAATTGGTATTTTAATCTCTCGTTTACTAAAAGTCCTAGGATATCTCGTTCGCAAGAATATCTCGCTAATTCCCTGATTTTATCACAACCACATTAAAAGATGCATATGTGAATTTTCCTAGAAAGCAACCTAAAGTGTAAAAGCACAATTAGATTTAACTCCCTAAAAGCAAGAAGTTCTATGGTAAAAGACTAATCAAGGAAATCAGACGTGTAAAAGCACTAATTCAATTTATCCAAGGTTATGATTCACTTGTGACTAGTAAGATATATCACTACAAGCACTACCCACAATTATGCTACTTAGAATCAGGGATAAACAACTATTTCGTATTGAAAACCCTAATCTAGCAATAGAGATGAAAGTAAATCGGATTGATTAGGACTCAACCAAACAAACAATCAAATCATATAACACTATTAATTGTGAATCACAAACAATAAAATATTGAGACAAAACTAATTCATTGAATCATATAACATATTGAGAAATCAACTTTATCCCATAACCAATAATAATTGTTTAGCTACTCATAGCTATGGAGTTCATCATAAAAATATTAATTGAAAAGAAGAAGATGAACAAAAGCAAACCCTAGAAGCGTAAACAAAAGCGGCTCTCCAAGTTCCACGAATAAAAACGTGATTCCAAAGTTGTAGAAGACTTTCCTTTAAATAGCTTTCTTGTTTCCAAAATTAGGTCTAATCTCAAAGGTACAATAGATGAAAGTCTACCAAGCCCATGTGTGAGGAATACCCATGTAAAAACTCTGCCCAAAAACTGTCGCCGGAAAGCTGGTATTATGGCCGGAAATTGGCCGGAATCCGGCACCGAAAAGTATCTCAGGTGACCGGCAAATTCAAACCGGTCACCAGTCAACTGGGTCAGCTCGGTCGGGTCAAATCGTTCAACTCAGTCTTGATCACTGAGTCAGGTGAGTCTGTCTTAACTGAGTGACTAGGCTGAGTTGGATTCTTGGCCAAATCCATTTTGCACTGGCCTAAGCTTGTGCAGCACAATCATTGTGCTTCACCACCTCAGTCACAGCCATGATGGCCCTGCATTGCCACTTACAATCCAATATTAGATCCATTTTTGCCTTCTCAGTCCACCACAGTCTCAACACAGCTTTTCATTTTTTGTAAACCATTCCACCACTTCATTGCCATTAGAAGCAACCCAACACTACGCATGGCAGCGACACCACCGAATCATTCTGATGCATCACGACCACATACTCAAACCTTCCAATCCCCATTCTCCGCCAACATCACTTGACACTGCAGCTTCTTCATTACTTCAAGCACCATAACCATTCTCAAGCACAGCTGCAATCTCATTACCAGCAGAACTTATTCTTCCACCTGAGTCATTTCAGATCCATAGATTCATGTTCTTTTACTATCTTCACTGCCTACACAGTCACCTCGGTATCAGCTCATTCATCACAGCATAACCCATCTACACATTTTCTGACACTTTCTTGGCTACACACACACCAGCACATGCTGCATCTGCTCATACCCATCTGCTTGTAACTCCATCTCGAGTTCATGACTGCACAAACCTTTGACAGCAACATCTCAGCTTCATCTATTCTCTGCCTCAGTCTTGTGTTCAAACTGCAAGCAGCACCAACAGCTCCTGCAGCTCATTGCACGGCATACTCTCACTTGCAGCTGCAAGACTCTGCATACAACAATTCTTAATCTGCCATTATTTCAGCACACTTCATTGCCTTTAGCTCCATCTTCCTGCCACCACAAGCTTTGCCATTACCTGCACCTTCGATTCCCCTGCAACTCCTGGCAACATAAACTCAGAACCTCCTCAAACTTGTACACTCCTTTATCTAATAGCTTACAGTAACATCTCTCAACTCTGTCAATTTCTCAGAACCATTTCAACTTCATAATTCCGTAGTCCTAAGCATTCATCTATCGATTATTCGGTAGCTTCAATCAATTGCTGTAGCTACCCATAACTCAGCTGCAGACTTGAATCATTCCCCTTCTTTCCTTGCCTTCAATCCTAGACATATACCTTGTAATCTCAGTTCCCAACAAAACCCTAACTCCAGTTCAGACATTAAGCAATTTCAGAAACATCAATTCTTCTCCTGTGTTGTTCTTGACTCAAAACCCATTCTTCTATTTTGTTCTTTTTAGCCAGATTCATTTCGACTCAGCACTTTTAACAATTCTCAGATGATTTCTCTAGCTCATCCCAACAGCAACACTATCAGTGAGCCCCAGTTTTTTCCATCACCAGGCCTTCAATTTCTTCTCTGCAAAACCTTGTAAATCTAGAACAGCACAGACCCAACTCTTAATTCCACCAGATCTTCATTCTCTTCTTCTCTGAATTCATCACAAATGGACAGCATACTTCAAGACCACCTACAACTCCTTAACATCTCAAATACAGATCCAATTAAATAGCAATTCTTCATTTGGTACTCGATTCAACAACACAATTTATCGATCTAGAACCCATCTCAATCTTCATATCTTGCTGTTTCCGATCCGTTCCAACTCACTGTAATTTCGGATCCCTATTCTTCAACAACAAACCCTACCTTCTTTCTCGAATTTCTTGCTTCAATTGATGGCAACAACTACAGCTTCATCATCTTACAATTTCTGCCATTAATCTCTAAATCTCTATCTCTCAGCTTCCTAGTACTGCCGCTGTCTCTCTCATGTGGATTAAGTGAAAGAATAGAATGATAAGAGAATTGATTTCTCTATGAATTACAGGGTAAGTGTAGGAGTAGAAATAACTCCAGGCACCCAGAAATAGGATAAGGGCCATCCAGTCCATAAATGTCTTGTCAGTTCCGAATAACCGACAGTCTATATCTCTATTCATCTCAACAAGTCGATTCCTGGAATCGACAATCCATTCTTCACCTCCTCCATGCAAATCGAACCACATGTGAATTGACTTTTTGCCATTTACGCTCCAAATGAACGTTTTCTCCTTCTTTTGCTCCCAAAGACTCCATTGCACCTAATAACTCAAAACTCGACATAAGAGATGCAATTCCCAAGGAAAATAGCAAAGAAAGCATAAATACTAGATGTAAAATTAGGTGTTTTACAACACCTATCAGATTCCCCCACACTTAGACTTTGCTAGTCCTCGAGCAAATTAAACAAAACAATTCTAAAACATACATACAACTCCGTGTCGTCGAGGCTACGGTTACTCTTAGCATAAATAACAAGCCTTTGAACCCCTAGGTGTCCCTAGTGGACGAGTTATAGTCTCGTGAGGGTTTACTGGAGATATACCCACAAAACCTATTTTTCCAACTTACTAGTTCTCCGAAATGATAACATCCAACGCACTAAGAAGATATAGAAATTCTGCACACTAGTCATAAGAAGTTAGACACATAAATGAACACAATCTCATCCTTAAAAGTTGAGAGAGAAATAACCATCCCTTCTCGAAAGAAATTCGGGTTCGGAGTGATCAAAAGTCTCGACTCTTCCTCACAAGAAAGGGTTTTATGAAGTTGCTCTCAATAATAAATAGCTTTTTATGGGTCACACATGTGTCCAGGTAGGAATGAAGAGAGAATCCTGCGACATGTTGAATGGTAGGAAGGTAAAAACCCTCCGAAGTATTTTAAAAACCCACATCTTTTATTCATTTTTGAAAACCCATTTTTCTGATGATCTCTACGAAAGGAAATGAACCACTTAACGAAGGTGGGAATATGCTTACTTACCTCGTTATCCGTTCGACGTGCAGCTAGCACCACTCTCACAGAATCCATAGAAACGTCTTCGGTCTTCAATCGGTGTCTTCATCTTAGTCTTCGGTCTTCAACTCTTGATGATAACTCTTGAACTTCGTAGAATCTTGACAATGTGATTCTTTCCTCCAATTCTTGTTGCTTGAAACTTCATTGTAGGTATTCCTTCTTCCATTGGCTTTATTGAAAGAATACAAAACTAAAAACGAACTATACAAACCCAAAATATGATACAATGAATTTTTCTTGTCTCTTTTTTTTTTTTTTTATTCTTCTTTTTTATCTCTATTTTTTTTGTTTTTTTTTTTTTGTGAGACAAGAAAAATAAAACAAAAACAAAATAAAAACGAAATAAAACAATAAAACTAGTAATGAACCTAAAGAATTTTCTCTTGTCTTTTTTTTTTTTTTTTTTTTTTTTTTTTTTTTTTTTTTTTTTTTATTTTTATTGAGACAAGAGAAAGTAAAATACAAATAAAATAAAAATGTAAGTACAAAGGCCATGGTGTAAGTACTTTACCGCTTGATTCTTCACAACTTATATGTCTTGATATCATAAACTTCTCGAACTCTCATCCTTGATAATTTTCACTCTTGTACAATAGTCTTCAACTTGTAAAAATTCTGCTCCTTGTCTCGTTGCTTTACTTGAATCTGAAATCTGCTCAATTCTGTACCGTTGCTTGTAAACCTTGAACGTGTTCAACTTTCCTTCAAATTTGTGATGCTCCTCTTGTTGATGATGATTGTGTTTCTATGGACCTGTTGGTGTAGAGAGAGATAAGGTGGATGGTGCTAACTGCGAACAAGATTACAAGTGGTATGTAAGTTAGCAATTCGATGTCACCATCATGGTTGATAAAAATAGCACTCAAGAGATCAAAATAGTGCTTCTATGGTGGGAGGTTGGGCAGTTCACCATTCTGCCCGGAATTTACGTACGGTGACACACACACTCTAAAAGCACATATTTAGACAGGTACAAAGAATTGAAGGTCGGTGCCTCACATTATGTAACATGGGTAGTCTCTACTATAGGGGATCACTACTCTAATACCGAATTCAGTCTGCACCTTATTTGCCACTGGCATGGTTAAATCCAACTTTAACTCTCATACAATTAAGAAACCCGATCATGTTCTCTGTCATCTCTAAGTTCAGTCACTCTTATGAGAATCTCGATGTAATCTTAGCGATATGTATACTATGTGACTCTAAACTAACTACAAGTTGGAGTTTTCTTATTCACTAGTTTACACAAAAGTTGAAAATTGCAAAAATTTTACAACGCAAATGCTTAAACACTCCCCCACACTTAAACTTTACATTGTCCTCAATGTAAATTGAATCGTCCAAAGTAAGTCAAGGTGGGAAATTCTAACAAGAAATCAGAAAAAATAAAAAAACAAGACACGAAAAACTAAAAACAAGACAAGAAATAAATACAAGACAAGAAATACTCATCCGATGGGTTGCCTCCCATTTAGCGCTTGGTTTAAAGTAAATCGGCACCGACTATCTCTTTGCTTTCTATGACTCCTCCGGAGGGAACACATCCACAAAGTTAACTCCTTCCACCACTTCGAAGTGAAATTCTCATAATGTGGTTTCAACCTAGGTGCCCATTAACTTTAAGTTCTTTTCCGTAGCTATGCTACAATTTCCACCGCACCATGAGAAAACACATTAGTAACAATAAAAGGTCCGATCCATCGTGACATTAATTTACCCGAAATAAATGCAAGCGAGAATTAAACAAAAGCACTTTCTGCCCAATGCAAAATTGTTTTCTAGAAATCATGTTATCATGAAATGCTTTAGTCTTTTCCTTATAAATGCGCGAGCTTTCAAATGCATCATTGCGAAGCTCCTATAACTCTTGGAGTTGTAACTTCCTTTGCTTTCCAGCCACATCCATCTCCATGTTGCATTGTTTAATAGCCCAAAATGCCTTATGCTCAATTTTAACGGGTAAATGACAAGGTTTACCATACACAAGCCTAAAGGGAGACATCCCGATAGGTGTTTTGTATGCGGTTCTATAAGCCCACAAAGCATCATTAAGTCGCATGCTCCAATCTTTCCTTGTTGGGTTCACCGTCTTTTCTAGAATGGATTTCACCTCCGGTTAGACACCTCGGCTTGTCCATTTGTTTGGGGATGATAAGGTGTTGCAATCTTGTGCGACACATTATACTTCTTCAACAAGCTTTGTAAAATCCTGTTTTTGAAGTGAGAACCCCCATCGCTAATTATGGATCTTGGAATTCCAAACCTTGCAAAAATATTAGCTTGGACAAAATCTGAAACCACTTTAGAATCATTAGTTGGGGTGGCCTTAGCTTCCACCCATTTCGAGACATAATCAACCGCAAGTAAGATATAAAAATTCCCATGGGAGTTGACAAAGGCCCCATAAAATCAATACCCCATACATCAAAAACTTCAATAAATTGAATAAAAGTTTGTGGCATTTGATTTCGGGCACCTAGATTTCCGGTTCTTTGGCACCTATCACAAGTTGTACAAAATATATGTGCATCCTTTAACAAAGTTGTCCAATAGAAACCGCTTTCAAGTACCTTGTGAGCGGTTCTCTTACTCCCAAAATGTCATTCGCAAGCATAAGAGTGACAAAAGACAAGATAGAATTAAATTTGATTCGGGAACACACCTTCGTATTACTTGGTCACTACCATGTTTCCACAAGTATGGATCATCCCATATATATTGGTTCCCCAACTTCTTAAGTTTGTCCCCTCTCAAGACGAGACAAGTTCTTTGGGATTTGTTTAGAAACTAAGTAATTGACAATATCGGCATACCATGGTTCTCCAAAGGCAATTGAGAATAGTTGCTCATCTAAAGGGAAACTTTCACGCAATGGGATAGCTTCCTTGTCCACGCAAGACGGCTCAAGTGATCCGCAACGGTGTTCTCAATTCCTTTCTTGTCCTTGATTTCAATATCAAACTCTTGCAAGAGTAAAATCCATCGTATGAGCCTCGGTTTCGCTTGTTTCTTCATTAGCAAGTACCTAAGTGCTGCATGATCAGAAAAGACAACAACTTTTGTACCAATTAGATAAGAGCGAAACTTTTCCAAAGCAAAAACAATGGCTAACAACTCTTTTTTCAGTGGTTGTGTAGTTTTGTTGGGCCTCATTTAACGTTCTAGAAGCATAGTAAATAGCATGAGGAATCTTCCCCACACGTTGCCCAAGCACCGCACCAACCGCATAGTCACTTGCATCACACATGAGATCAAAGGCTTGCTCCAATCCTAGTGGTTTAATGATAGGGCTGAAATCAAAAGTTCTTTCAAACGATTGAATGCCGCCATACATTTTTCATCAAATTTAAAAACCACATCTTTTTGCAATAAGTTACAAAGTGGTGATGCTATCTTGGAAAAGTCCTTGATGAATCTACGATAGAAACCTGCATGACCAAGAAAAGAGCGTATCTCCCTCACCGTAGTGGGAGGGGTTAGAGCACGAATAAGGTCTATCTTAGATTTATCGACTTCCAAGCCTTTAGAAGATATTATATGGCCTAAAACTATGCCATGTGTTACCATGAAATGGCACTTCTCCCAATTTAGCACAAGATTTGTTTCAACACATCGTTCAAGGATTAGAGACAAATTATTCAAGCAAAGGTCAAATGAATCACCAAAGACACTAAAATCGTCCATGAACACTTCGATTATGTTTTCAACATATTATGAAAAGATACTTACCATACACCTTTGAAAGGTAGCTGGAGCATTTCATAAGCCAAAAGGCATCCTTCTATAAGCAAAAAGTACCGAAGGACAAGTGAAAGTAGTTTTCTCTTGGTCCTCCGGCGCTATCACACCGATTATAACCTCGAATAGCCATCAAGGAAGCAATAATAAGAGTGTCCAGCTAAAGGTTCAAGCATTTGATCAATAAAAGGTAAAGGAAAGTGATCTTTTCTAGTAGTGGCATTCAATTTTCTATAATCAATACAAACCCTCCAACCGGTTTTTGCACACGAGTTGGGACAAGTTCATTCTTATCATTCTCCACCACCGTTACACCTGATTTCTTTGGTACTACTTGTACCGGGCTCACCCACTTGGTATCGGATATTGGGTATATAACACCCACTTCCAAAAGCTTTAGTATCTCCTTTTTCACAACTTCCATCATAGGGGGGTTCAAACGACGTTGCGCTTCCCTTATAGGCTTTGCATCGTCCTCCAAACGAATTTTGTGCATACAAACGGCAGGGCTTATACCCTTGATATCGGCAATTGTCCATCCTATGGCCGTCTTGTACTTCCTTAACACCCTTAGAAGTTTTTCTCCCGTAAATCACTAAGCTCATTAGAAACAATCACGAGGTAACTCTTCATTATCACCCAAGTACAAGTACTTTAGGTGATCGGGAAGAGGTTTCAGTTCTAACTTTGGAGATTTAACAATTGAAGGTACAAGCTTTTTCATTACTGCATGGTAAAGAAATAAAAGATATATTATGAGTTTCGGGCATCCTTGTAGTGAATTAAGATCACCAAGGGCTTCCTTCACTTCATTACCACACTCTACACCATTATCCATGGATGTAGTTAACACGGTTTCAAAGTATCATCACCATTTAATTCAAACATTTGTTGTGCCAATGTATCCATAACATCAATGGAGAAACAAGAGTGGACATCACTAGGATATCTCATCGTCTCGAAAATGTTGAAACGTATTGTTTCTCCATCAAACTCCATGGTCAACGTTCCCTTGTCCACATCAATTATGGTTTTCGCCGTTTTCATGAAGGGACGCCCAAGTATCAATGGAAGAGACGAGTCCGGTGAATACAAGTTGATTAACCTGCACAAGAACATCCTCAACAATACCCATGGGGTAGACATTAGATCGATCGGCTAATTGCAATACAATTTCATCCTTTTAAGAGGACCAAGATCAAGTGAATTATACATTGATGCAGGCATAACATTAACGGATGCACCTAAATCCAACATAGCTTTGTTAAACATTGTGTTACCAATTGTGACGGAATGTCAAAACTACCTGGGATCTTTGCACTTAAGTGGGAGTTTGTGTTGTAAGATTGCCGAAGCATTCTCCCCACACTAAGCACTTCATTACCTTTGAGCCTTTGCTTATTGGTACATAAGTCCTTCAACACCTTTGCATACTTTGGAACTTGCTTAATAGCATCAATGAGTGGTATGTTCACATGGATCTTTTTTAAGAACGTCTAAAATATCCTTTTCTAATTCCGCCTTCTTAGAACTTGCAAATCTGCGAGGAAAAGGTAAAGGAGGAACATAAGTAGAAACCGGAGTTTTAGAGTTAGGAATAGGTACCTCAGAATTTTGGGAGAATCCTCATTATTCTCCTCCAAAACAGGTTCCTTTGGTGTTTCCACCTTGCCCGAATCGGTAACCGGGTTGCACAAGTTGTGTACCACTTCTCAACGTAATAGCATTGACACCCTCTTTTGGGTTAATAGGTTGAGAAGGGAGTTTTCCCACTATTTTGTGCCTTCAATTGGTTCAACTCAATAGCCATGGAGCCCATGTGTGTTTGCAACTCCTTGATAGCACTCTTAGTTGCTGCCGACTTTCTTTAAACATGGTGGAAATGCCTTGCATCATTGTTTGAAGCTTTGAATCAATATCGGAACCTTGATTTTGCATTGATTGTTGTGCTTGTGGTTGCTGAAATTGTTGTCTCGGCTGGAATTGTTGTTGTTGAGGTTGAAATCCATTCGGAAAGTTGAAGGTAGGTTGTTGAACCGCTCTTTGTTTGTTGGCGTAGCTAAAATTAGGGTGATCTCTCCATCCTGGATTGTAAGTTTTGGAGTAGGGATCATACCGTCTTTGTTGATTTGGAAAGATCGCATTAGCTTGCTCGTCCTCATAAGTTTGAGAGGAACTTGGTATAACCGCGGCTGCAACTTGTTTCATCATTGCTGACATGTTACCCATTTGTTGACGAAGTTCCTCAACCTCGCTCACCTCATTCACTCTTCTTAGAAGCACATCCGAACCACGACTCAAGAATTGTTGGGAGTTCGCTGCCATGTTTTCAATCAACTCTCTAGCTTGTGCCACCATCTTGCTAACTAGTGCACCACCACCCGCAGCGTCAATAAGATTCATATCACTTGATTGGAGTCCTTCATAGAAGTACTGGATGATCATAGCATCACTGAATTGGTGGTGAGGGCAGCTTGCAACCAATCTCTTGTATCATTCCCAACATTCATATAAGGATTCTCCCACATTTTGCTTCATCCCACAAATCTCTTTGCGAATTTTAGTAGCCTTTGATGTAGGAAAATATCTCTCTAAAAAGAGTTTCTTCAACCCATTCCATGTCGTGACACTTCCGGGAGGTAAATAGTACAACCAATCCTTAGCACTATCCATCAAAGAGAAACGGAAAACTTTTAAAATTGCACCATCCACCTCAACATCCGCTGGAAGCATGGCTGTGACAATGGTGTGTAAGTCCATAAGATGTTTGTTTGGGTCTTCATTCACCATGCCATGGAACTTTGGTAATTCTCTAAGCAACCCCGGCTTGATCTCAAAAGTAGAGTTCGTTTGAATACACCCCTGTTGTGTATCAAGCCTATGAGAAGCTAACTCCTTGAGTGAACGATTTGCATCACCCATTGTTTCTTCTTCTTCAACTTGTGGTTCGTCTACGAATGGAACCTCTTGTTCTCCTTCTATTTGTAACTCTTTTCCCACTTCTAACTCTTGATTTTCTGTTGTGTCTTGACTTGGTTGGAGTATTGTGCCTCTTCGAGTAGCTATCCCGCACCTTGGGTAGTTCCAATATTTCGAAGCCAGGGATTAGGTACCTGAAAACAATTCTCCCAAACAAGTGAGAAACAAGACAAGAACCGAAAAGCAAAGATAAAAGCAGAAATTATAAAGAGAAACTAAAAACTTAATAACAAGCCGTATGCCTCCCCGGCAACGGAGCCAAAATTTGATCGTTGTCGTAAGCGTCAAAAATAATTTCACTTTCTCACTCAACTAGATATAAATATAGTATGTGATAAGAAAGAGTTCGTTCCCACAGAGAGGCTTTTGTTGTTATAGAAATTCAGTTTCTTAGTAACCAAGGGGGGATGTTTGTTTTATCTAAGCAATAAAAATAATTGAAAGCAATAAAATAATTTGAACAATCAATAAGGAGAAGATATTGGTCACGGGATAGTATCATTCACAAACATGTATTATCATCAATGATTAGAATTGGTATTTTAATCTCTCGTTTACTAAAAGTCCTAGGATATCTCTTTCGCAAGAATATCCCGCTAATTCCCTGATTTTATCACAACCACATTAAAAGATGCATATGTGAATTCTTCCTAGAAAGCAACCTAAAGTGTAAAAGCACAATTAGATTTAACTCCCTAAAAGCAAGAAGTTCTATGGAAAAAGACTAATCAAGGCAATCAAACGTGTAAAAGCACTAATTCAATTTATCCAAGGTTATGATTCACTTGTGACTAGTAGGATATATCACTACAAGCACTACCCACAATTATGCTACTTAGAATCGGGGATAAACAACTATTTCGTATTGAAAACCTAATCTAGCAATAGAGATGAAAGTAAATCGGATTGATTCCGGACTCAACCAAACAAACAATCAAATCATATAACACTATTAATTGTGAATCACAAACAATAAAATATTGAGACAAAACTAATTCATTGAATCATATAACATATTGAGAAATCAACTTTATCCCATAACTAATAATAATTGTTTAGCTACTCATAGCTATGGAGTTCATCATAAAAATATTAATTGAAAAGAAGAAGATGAACAAAAGCAAACCCTAGAAGCGTAAACAAAAGCGGCTCTCCAAGTTCCAAGAATAAAACGTGATTCCAAAGTTTGAAGACTTTCCTTTAAATAGCTTTCTTGTTTCCAAAATTAGGTCTAATATCAAAGGTCCAATAGATGAAAGTCCACCAAGCCCATGTGTGAGGAATACCCATGTAAAAACTCTGCCCAAAAGCAGTCGTAGGAAAAAATTTGGTATTATGGCGAAATTGGCGGAATCCGGCAAGGAAAGTATCTCGGGTGACCGGCAAAGTCAAACCGGTCACCAGTCAATGAGTCGGCTCGGTCGGGTCAATCGGTGCTCGGTCCGGATCACCGAGTCGGGTGAGTCTGTCGACCGAGTGACTAGGCTGAGTTGGGTTCTTGGCCAAAGCCATTTTGCACTGGCCTAAGCTTGTGCAGCACAATCATTGTGCAGCACAATCATTGTGCTTCACCACCTCAGTCACAGCCATGATGGCCCTGCATTGCCACTTACAATCCAACATTAGATCCATTCTTGCCTTCTCAGTCCACCATAGTCTCAACACAGCTTCTCATTTTTTGTAAACCATTCCACTACTGCATTGCCATTAGCAGCAACCCAACACTACGCATGGCAGCGACACCACCGAATCATTCTGATGCATCACGACCACATACTCAAACTCGCCAATCCCCATTCTCCGCCAACATCACTTGACACTCGCAGCCTTCTTCATTACTTCAAGCACCATAACCATTCTCAAGCACAATTGCAATCTCATTACCAACAGTAACTTATTCTTCCACCGAGTCATTTCCAGATCCATATATTCATGTTCTTTTACTATCTTCAACGCTACACAAGTCACCTCAGTATCAGCTCATTCATCACAAAGATAACCCATCTACACATTTTTCGACACTTTCTTGGCTACACACACACAGACAATCGCATCTGATCATACCAATCTGCTTGTAACTCCATCTCGAGTTCATGACTGCACAAACCTTTGACAACAACATCTCGCCCCAGCCCATTCTCTCGCCTCGTCTTGTGTTCAAACTACAAGCAACACCAACAGCTCCCATGACTCATTGCACAAAGCATACTCACTTGCAGTGCAAGACTCGCATACAACAATTCTCAATCTGCCATTATTTCAGCACACTTCATTGCCTTTAGCTCCATCTTCCTGCCACCATAAGCTTTGCCATTACCTGCACCTGCGATTCCCCTGCAACTCCTGGAAACACAAACTCAGAACCTCCTCAAACTTATACACTCCTTTCCCTAATAGCTTACAGTAACAACTCTCAACTCTGTCAATTTCTCAGAACCATTGCAACAGCATAATTCTGTAGTCTTAAGCATTCATCTATCTGCTCATTCGGTAGCTTCAATCAATTGCTGTAGCTACCCATAACTTATTCTGGAGACTTGAATCATTCCCTTCTTTACTTGCCTTCAATCCTAGACATATACCTTGTAATCTCAGTTCCCAACAAAACCCTAACTCCAGTTCTGACATTAAGCAATTTCAGAAACATCAATTCTTCTCCTGTGTTGTTCTTGACTCAAAACCCATTCTTCTATTTTGTTCTTTTTAGCCATATTCATTTCGAATCAGCACTTTTAACAATTCTCAGATGATTTCTCTAGCTCATCCCAACAGCAGCAACACTATCAGTGAGCCCCAGTTCTTTCCATCACCAGGCCTTCAATTTCTTCTCAGCAAAACCTTGTAAATCTAGAACAAAGACAGACCAACTCTTAATTCCACCGGATCTTCATTCTCTTCTTTCTCTGAATTCATCACAAATGGACAGCATACTTCAAGACCACCTACAACTCCTTAACATCTCAAATACAGATCCAATTAAACAAAGAATTCTTCATCTCGGTACTCGATTCAACAACACAATTTATCGATCTAACCCATCTCAATCTTTATATCTTGTTGTTTCCGATCCGTTCCAACTCACTCGTAATTTTGGATCCCTATTCTTCAACAACAAACCCTACCTTCTTTCGAATTTCTTGCTTCAATTGATGGCAACAACTACAAACTTCATCATCTTACAATTTCGCCATTAATCTCTAAATCTCTCTATCTCTCAAACTTTCCTAGTACTGCCTGTTGTCTCTCAGGTGGATTAAGTGAAAGAATAGAATGATAAGAGAATTGATTTCTCTATGAATTACGGGGTAAGTGTAGGATTAGAAATAACCTGTGCACCCGAAATAGGATAAGGCCATCCGGTCCATAAATGTCTTGTCAGTTCCGAATAACCGACAGTCTATATCTCTATTCATCTCAACTGTCAGTTACGGGGAACTGACAATCCATTCTTCACCTCCTCCATGCGCAGTCGAACCACATGTGAATTGACTTTTTGCCATTTACGCTCCAAATGAACGTTTTCTCCTTCTTTTGCTCCCAAAGACTTCATTGCACCTAATAACTCAAAACTCGACATAAGAGATGCAATTCCCAAGGAAAATAGCAAAGAAAGCATAAATACTAGATATAAAATTAGGTGTTTTACAACAGCTATAACAGGTAGAATTCATCACAATAGCATAAGAAAAGTTGATACCCACATCGATTCGTTACATTTTGGAGTCATTATTAGAGATGTGGTATCACCAAGTTCTCTGACTCATAAAGGGTCGGATAAAACTTCTTATTTACCAAAAGATGTTTTGTCCATAGAAACCTTTTTAACAACTGGTCATAAAAACTTATCGACCAACGATACATCTCCCATGAGCGTATGTAGCTTAACAGTTCACGAGATATCTTTTTCATTCTTAAAAGACATAATCAAAAAGTTTTGTCCTTTCCTTCAGCGTGTCCTTAAAGGAAGTTATCTAGACAGTCTCACCCTCTCCAGGTTGTAATTCTCACCCAAGTAAAAGATGAAAACCAACAATATGATCATCTCGTCGATAAATTCCTCCCACTAAGTGGAGGGTTAAGTGGTTTTTCAAGAATATAGAGATTCTTTAGAGAACTCTTATTCGTGTGATGTCTTTCCTTCCTTATGAACCAATGGATCGAGAATAAAGTCATAAGACTTACATGAGGACTTTATTTTTTTATTCACGTTCCATAACTTGCTTTTTAATAATTTGATAGATCCCCGAATACCAAGTATGATTTTGTCCATTTCTCTTGAAAGTTTTCTTCCTCTTCCAAGGATAAAGATTACAAGAACAACGATTTCTCTGAGGTCTGAATTCATAACACATTGATTATCTGGATGGCCCCATTATTTACACAAAGAGCGCTGAGATATAGGTTTTATTCCCTTGCAAATAGATTGGTATTCCTTCAAACAAGAGATAAAGGAATATGCCTAATAAACTTGTTTATAGGAGTCTCGTTGAGAGTTCTTATGAAATTTTCTCAATTTGGTGAGTCGATTATTCTCATTATGAACCTTACATAAATAAACTTATTAGTTCTTATTTATTCCTTTTTTATTTTATCCAACTGACACACCATATTTTCAACCTTTTTAAATAGATATTCTTTCTCCAGTTGAAAATTAACCTTTATTGAGTGAATTTCTTCAACCAGGAGATTAATTCGCTCTTCTGGGGTAAGCAAATTGTATTATGAGGAACCTAAATGTTGTTAGAATCGTGAACATAATCATAAACAAAGTAAGTAAGATATCATCCTTATAAGTATGATCATCTTCTGGACAATAGTCTAGAGGTTCCATGAAGGATTTAGCTTTCTTACAATTCTCCTTGTTGGGATATACAGAGATATGATCCAAAAACCAAGACACTTGGATCACCGATGAGTGTTCTTATTGATTTGAACCTTACTGCCTTTTCAAAATACAATCTCTTAAAATGTGCATACAAAGACACTTGACAAAGAAGACATTTTAAAAGATTTTGTTTTTCTCTGTCTAAGAGCTTCGTTAATCTGTTGTGCAAACAGCGACATAGTAGAATTTAAGATATTCTCATCTTGTTTAACGATTAATTCAAGACGGAGTGTGACAGAGATGCCATCAGAAGTAATAACATCATTACCAGATTTGAGATTGTTATCTTTTACATAGTTCGTAATCAAATATCTTTATTTCCTAACGAGGATGATTGGAAATAGTTGTTTGATCGATTCCTTCAATGATGACATATTTCTTACACTCATATCGAGCTGGAAAGACATCGGAATTTTCATCACAATATCTCTTTCAGAAATAGTCCTACCTAATGCATGAGAAGAATTTACTATCTCACATAATTTGTGATTTAATTCCTCAAAAGAATCACTGTTAGCCATACGAAGGTTTTCTCAGACAGAAGTTAGGTTTTTGAAGCCTGCTTCCTTTTATGATGTATTCCCTTCAAATATGGTCTCTAAGATATCTCAATCTTGCTTCGACGTAGTGCACGTAGACACATGATACTGAATATCTTGGCTTATTTCATGGATGATAGCATCTAGTCCATTTGAATTATGATTTTCAGTACTTAGCAACAATTTTATCGCCTTCTTAAATTGTTGGAGGAATGTACCCCTTTACGACAAGAACCCATGTTTGAAAATCACGAGCTTGAAGAAAGTAACGCATATCTATTTTACGCCATAAGGTATTTGTTCCATCGAGGGCTGGTGGAACGTTAATAGACATTAAACTCTTGTCCATAAATTTAGATTGCCACAAACACAAACATGTTAGGTCTAAAGGTGTTTGCCTACTATGATACCAATTAAAAAGGAGAGGGTACCAAGTACACCACCAAATTTTCGTTCGAAAACCTGTATGGAAAAGAATACAATTGCTAGTAGACCTACTTAATTATCTTTGAACAATGTATGTATATAGAGTTTATATATTTTTCTTCTCGCAATTAAAAAGTCAAGAAAATAAAGTCTGTGAACCTGATTGTATAGAAGAGCGCTTGGACAATCTAAAAAATCTAAAAAATCAATATCCAAGATCAATATAAACGTATCCAAATAATCGAATATGAATTCTGCCAAGTATGAAACTTGTTATCTATCTTTCAAGATAAGAATTCTTGAACAATATGTATATAGAGTTTTTCTTATCTCTTATATAATCAATATGTCTAGAATAAGAAGTATGTGAACCTGATTGTCTATAACAGTTCTTGAAAGATCTCTCAAATTAATATCGAAGATCATTCTAGTCGTACCCATGGAGAGCATCGAATTCTGACAAGTATGAAACTTGTAATTAATATTTCAAGATACAAATTCAACAAGAACAAGTCTCATTATTGATCACAATTAATACAAACTTAAAATACTTAGATTGATAACGTGGTAGTTGTATGTTATTCCTATTATAAAGATAAAACAATATAATGCAGAACGGAAAAACAAAAGATACCAGAAGTTATTCCTATTAGAAAGATAAAACAATATAATGCAGAACGAAAAAACAAAAGATGCCAGAAGTTTTGTTAACAAGAAAAATTGCACCTGCATAAAAACCCCGAGACCTCGTACAACTTTGAACACAAATTAATAGCCCCTTCTATCATACTTTGGAATAGAATATAGTTGAAACGAATTAACCCTTCAAGAAATTTAGATGTAGTCGTGCTCCTTACATCTCTTGAGCCTCGCAAGGCCCTATAAAATTGAATCCCTTAGATGACATCCTTTACATCCTAAGAGTTTATTCAACCTAAATGAAGACTTATAATACCAATCTTCCACTAACAGATAAGCATATTTGGTTTCCTTTTGATCTTTAGAATTATCTAGGTTTGGAAATCTGTTTGCAATAGACAAAGTCTATGATCAAACTTCAAGAATCTGGAATACTTACACTCAGTTAGCTGAGAAGCCTGGATTATTAACCACCTCTCAAGAAAAATCTTAAAAAATGAATAAAGAAGAGGTATAGATATCTATCTCGAGGAATTTCGAATCCCGAGACGAAGAGAACTCTGCGATTTCTACCTATCTTTTTTCGATCGGAGATTTACGAGAACCTTATAGATCAATAAGAACAAGATCGGATACACGAGCTATCAGGTAAAAGATAGTCGGACCCGGCTTCACGAATCCTTAAGTTAAGTCGTTAGTCGTAAACCTGATTATGTTTTTCAGAGGAAACGTATGTTAATAGAGGATGACTCTAGCAAGAAACTAGGATACAGAAGTGTCGGGTATTGAGAAATATAGTTGCACGAGTCTTTTTATTTATATATTTTCAATGCTCTTGGTAGATTTAAATTCAAGCTAAGATAACTTGAGATTCAAGCAAACACTTTATCAATTTAGATGAAATTTGTATTAAGAATTTATGCAACGAGAAATTTGCATTAAAATGAAATAAAATAATATAAACTATATGGCCCATGATTTCGAACCGTGTACAATGACAGTCCGTATTGGCAAATATGACTTTATAACTTTCAAGCATAATCGTGTTCGTGAACACTCAAGACTTAACCAGATTCATAAACACAAAGCGACTTAGTGTTGAAAGTTTTCTTAGAAGTGATTTAAATATTTATAGCAATGTCAAACATATTTGTGAAACTAGTTTATGAGCGTCAATGCATTCAATACTGGTTAGGTATGCATTGGAGTACGCATACCTAGCTATGGACCAGTCTGTGAACTCAGGTTGTTTGGGTACGCGAACTGGGTATGTGTATCCTTAAAAATTTACGAATTCATATCCTAGAGTTATGTGTAACTTCCTCCTAATCGCTAACTCAGAACCTTAGGGTATATATGCTTACCTACCGTATTCCGGAACTCAGGTCACTAGGGTACGCATACTGGGTATGCGTGTCTACCATGTGTCCACTCAACACTTTTATTTTGAATGAATTTTATCTTTTACAAAAAGATATTGAAATTCTTGTTGCAGATCTCTAAGCATGCATTGTTACATCATTCAACTTTTCATCTATTTAAAAGAAAAATATCGTTAAGATGAGATAGTCTATTATTAAAAATAAAAAAGAAATAAATAAGAGTGTGTTCAATTTTTTTATCGTACTTTAAGGAGTAAGTAATTATGCTATCACGATAGTTATAAAATACACACCATTGAATTTGTATGCTTGAGTCTTTATGTTTAGGGGCGAGCTAGCTTAGAGAATTGCACATCATAACCGGTTTTCAAGCCAAACTATACTTAAAACCCTAACTTGCATGAAGTATACATTGAATTTGTATGCTTCGGTCTCTACGTTTAGGCATAGCTAGATTAGAGAATTGCGCACCCAGCCCAAATGGTTCCCAAGCCAAACTATACTTATAATGGCTTCTTTTTTTAGTACAAGTGGCTTTCCAAGCCTATTTTGCACCCCTAGAATAAGAATGGATAGAGAAATTTTCTTTTTTGATCGACAAATAGAATTTGGTGCCGACGAGTTTCGAACTTAGGTCACTGCATCATCCAATAATTTTGCCACTATACTACGGTGACACCTGCTAGATAGAGAAATTTTTTGCACCCCTATGCTACAAACCTGGCTCCGTCACTTTCTACGTTATTTAGTTCTTCAAATTCCTCCGGTGACCAAACAAATTTTTTTTTCTCCAGTGACCAAAACAAGTTGGACTCTTGTATTCCCGACAAATAAGTAAGAGTGCCATTTTTTGATTTTTCTATTGATAATGTGTTCACAAACTTTCCCGTCAGAGTTTAAAAGGAAAGCTTTATCCCAAACAATTCCATTGTCGCACTTTGCAGCAGAGCAGTCTGTGGCGTCTCTGTGCTGTTTACACCAATAATATGTACACCAATTGGAAGCTTGGTCATGTTTTGATTCCTCTCTTTAATCCACTCAGGTACAAAAATAATTTTTTGCCATGATAGGGGGAAGGGTGATTCTGCGTAATGCACCTTTTCAAGGATTTGTACAAACTGGATAATTAAAGTTTGCAAGTCTTTCTGAGCACATAACAACAACGGGGTCGTGGAAATTTGACTTTAAAAGAAATTTCTCAAATGATGAAGTTAATTCTTTTACGGCTTTGATGGTTTATTTTGGCTCAACACCTCCAAATTTGTATAACTTACCAGATACTAGAAGATGGTCTCTTCATCCTACTGGAATTTTTTCAGTGAAATCCTTGTATGCTAAGTTGATTTGTGAAGATGGAATGGATAACTTCCCTCACCAGTTCATTTGGGTTAATGAGGTTCCTCCGAAAATAATTTTTTTTGCTCCGGAGTGCAGTTCATGGGCAACTTAATTCGCAGGATATGCTGCATTATAAAGGAATGAATATATATAACTGTTGCAGTCTTTGTGGTAACAGTCAGGAAACTCAGGATCACATTCTCATTCACTGCAAAGTCGCTCAAAATGTCTGGTCATCTATAACAACTGGGCATGGGTATTCCCGGACACTATGATAAATTTGGAAAAGACTTGGGATAACAACACTTTATCAGGTAATGAAAAAAAATGTGGAGTCTAATTCCGGTTGCTGTTACTTGGGTCTTGCGGAGAGAAAGGAATTGTCGCATCTTCGAGGAGAAGTTCAAAACAGATGAAGATTTGTGCTCAGATGCTAAATCTCTGGTCTTAACTTGGGATGCTAGCTCAGGTAGTAGGAATCATCGAATCACTCCTATACAAAGTGCATAATCGGAACATTGTTTTTACTTGATTTTTGATTTTTGTATTCCTTTACTACCTCTGGTAGTAACTTATATATTCTTATTCTTTTAATACGATCTCTTTTCCGACCAAAAATAAAAAAAGACCCACTCACTTTTGATACTCACGTGGCCAGATCTTAACGATTGCATCTCCGTCATATCGTCATCGTTATTTCCATGTAGAATTAGAACAGTCATACCTTTTTTTTTTTTTTTAGTTTAGAGCCAAAACCGGAGGCATGCATGTACCATGCCATTGTGAGGCAGAAACTCGCCGCGATGTGAGGGCATGACCACCATTTAACACGAATCTACTAAAGTAAGAAAATGGCATAAGTTTTGAGGGGTGGTAAAATTTTCTCGAAGATTTCACAGTATAATTTGACTACGGGTGTGATAATTAATTGTCATCATAATTTTCCGTGCTTCTATCGTGAGAAATAATGAGGAAATCGCTGGATGGATCTCAACTAAAAAAAAATCAAAAATAACAGACAATACGAAGTATTCCAGACACGAATTTGCTTCAACCGGATTGTAAAGTTCTGCTATAATTGGTGCACACAAACTTTGTTTTCACAATTACGAAAACTACTTACAAATTTGATTAGAGACGCCACTAACCTTGAAATGCTCATAAACATCCAGGATGTTAGAAGTATAGACATTTTTACTCCGTCTAGTCTCTAAGAACATCTCCAACAGAAAGTGCAAAAAATCCTACGTGGCATTTTGACTCAAAAACTACATTTTAACCTAAGGTCTCAAAGGCACCTAAAAACTCGTTTAAATATCGTCTACGAATTTACCGAGCGGGTAATTCATCCTCCCCACATCTTTGTTAACGTATTCTCGCATCTCTCCCCGAAAACATAACAAATCACACGATCTCTCTTTCCAGTTCCCCAAAACCTCCATTTTCCATCTTTCTCAAAAACGTAACAAAATTTCTTGAATCAAATTTCATCGATTACTTCTGAAAATTTCTTGAATCAAAACCCTAACAAAATTGTTGTTTCTCTCTACAAATTTCATCGATTACTTCTGAAAACAGGGCCGTCTCAGACATTTAGACGACCCTGGGCGAAATAGCTTAGGACGCCCTGTTACACAAAAAAAAAAAAAAAAAAAAATCACATAAAATCTACCGTATAACATCGAAATCAAATAATTTGTGGCGCACAAAAGAATAACATTAATAAGTCGAGGACTCTCCATCAGAAATGAAGACAAAAAAAAAACACACGCACACACATTTTAGCTAATGGACCAAAATTTCCCGCTCCAAAATTTCCTTTTCTGTGGCGGAGCCCAAGATGCCCTTCGTAACCGGCCCTGTCACTGAAAATTCCTTTTCTCGTACAAAGATTTCTTTCTACAGACCAAGATCCTTCCATCACCATTTCTTGGACCCTAACAAGTTGTTGCTTCAAGTATGAAGATTAATAGGGATTCCGTCATGGATCCTTTCAAAAACTACCACTCGAGACCGCATTTGAGATTTTAACTCGTTTACCAGGGTGACACGGTGCTTAATTGCAAACTGTCTGCAGAGATTGGAGAAAGGTTGTTCGTATTGTTTCTAGGTATCCATTATTCATTCAAAAGCACTTGTATCATCTCAATCAACCATCTGCTTCCGAGGATTCTTGTAAGTTGGGATTTATTGCTTTAACTGAGAGTGCATATTACTATTTTGAATATAATGATGATCAGAATCATGAGTTAACCAAACCAATTAACAAAATTAGAGAGATTAGTTCAGCATGCATTGGTGATGGTTCTTACTCCCGTAATGGCTTAACTGTCTTGCTCAAGATGAAATTGAAACACCTGTTTGTATCTTTAACCCTTTGACCGGAGAATATGTTATGCTTCCTAACTCGGGGACCATATAGAGTCAATAGATAAGCCTACAAGTGAGTGGGATGATTGGTCCTTCGGATTTGGTTACGTTTCTACAACAAATGAGTACAAAGTTGTAGGGATATATGGGTCGGATTAGGCTATCTAGAAGTATACATATACACTCTAGGCACTAACGGATGGAGAGATCTTGGAAGAAACTTCAGTCATGAATTTAGACCCAAATATGGATATGGAGATGTACATGGTAGCTTTGCTAATGGAGCTCTTTCTTTGGATTGGCAATGAGGTGCAAAAGATTGTGATCTTCGATTTGGTTGAGGAAAAGTTCTGCGAACATCTTGCACCACCTCCTTTGCCACCAAACAGGAATTTGGATGGCGTATTGTATATTGCGGTTTATGTTGAAGATGAATGTTATGACATATGGCTATTAAAGAAGAAGAATGATAATCACGACAAGAAAGGAGACAAACATCATCATTTGAATGGAGTAAAGAGTTAAGGGTAGCCGATAACGAATTATTGGCCGTTACGAAGAGCGGTGGTGTTTTAACTTACTCGAATACCGTTGAGAAAGGGTTTGGGATTTCAAGAAGAAGTGGTTCGTCGAGTATTCCCCCACAAGAACACCTTCGTATCGCTTGAAAGACTTGGGGAAGAACAGGCACGAAAAATTGAAGTCAGTTAGAGGAGGCAGCGATGACACGCCTTTCAAGTAGCTACGGAGGAGGTCGACCCCGAATACATACTTTTAAAACCGGTAATCTTCCTTGAGTTTTGGCAGTTATATTCATATGAATTTCGTGTAGACTTATGAGTTTCATTGACAAGCAACCTTTGTGTGAACCTCGATGTTGTTGACATTGTGTTAGTGAGTAATACATATATAGATTCCGTCTTTATATCCTTGATCCAAATTTATGGCAGTGTTTTCTGTTTTGTCTTCAACTATATTGCTTTGTGAATTGTACCTTTTGTTATTGATTCTACCTTATTTCATGGGTATGTGTACTTTGTTATACATGGGGTCGAATAAGCATATGCAGGAAAATTACAAATTTGAATAGGAAACTGCATCGAAGTTTGTTCTCATCAATAATACCACGACCTTAAATTGCTATATTGCTTTGTAAATTGTGCCTTTTGTTAGCGACTCTACCTTATTTGGATGGGTATGGTGTACACTGTAGTGGATTATTTCATTTAGGGTTATTTTGTTTTTGGTACTCAGGTTTTGACCAACTTTGCTGTTTGGTCTAACATTTGTCCAGCTTTGTGTTTGGTACTTAGAAATGACGTTGACTAGTGTTGACCGGGTTAGATTTTGACTTCCGTTAAAAAACTATTAAAAATTTATATGAAAATTAATTAAATAACAAAGTTACTATCCTACCCATTACTTTAAGAATAATAATTACATAATAATCATATACAAACCCTTATTTTTCCGTGAACGCATCTTCTTCTCCAAACGCATCTTCTTCTCCAAACCCACCACCGTCTCCACCACACCAATTCTCTGCCACCTTCTCAATAGCACTGTTACCACCTTCTAATCTTCTTTTTTTATGCAAATCTTTTGTAATGATAACAATTTTCGTTTCTCTCTTCTTATGAAATACCTTCACCTCCATTAATTAGTTTCATTTCTCTCTTCTTACTCCCGTTTCTAGGTTTCTAAAATTGGTGAAATCCAATATAAAGATCCGTGAATTATGATTACAAGAGGATAGATTAGTATATTAAAAACTAAATAAGGGAATCAGTTTTATTATGAATTATATTCGTAATCAACTGGAATCTAAATTTAATGGACCTTAATTAGAGGTTTTGATTTGTAACGTTTGAGAAATGGATTTGTTTGATTAAGTTTTGATCGGGTTTGGTTGAATTAGTTTGGATAGCTTTAAATGTTCCTAATTCAGACTTATGTTCTCATCATCAATAGGATTGCAGAGTCATGGATTCTGATGCAATGGGGAGGAAGAAGATGAAGTGAAAATTAATTAGGTCAAACTGAGAATCTTGAATCATGATCATAAGGTTAATGAAGATTCCAAAAGAACAAAAGATTAAGAACATATGTGAGATGATAGTGGTGTTTCTGCAGAAGAGAAATGTTCAAGGAAATCAGTCGATGGAGGCGGAAGAGGTAGAAGAAGATGGAACATTAGGGTTAATAGTTATTTGATCCGATGGTTTCATTAGAACCATTGGATCTAAGTTCACTTCAGGGTATATTTGTAACCTTAATATTTTTATTTTAAAAAAACAAATAAAATTTGTAAACTTAATATTTCTATTTCAAAAAATTAATTAAAATTTGGTCTCAAAAGGTCAACCAGGGTCAACGTCAATTACAAGTACCAAACACCAAGCTGGACAAATGTTAGACCAAACAGCAAAGTTGGTCAAAACTTGAGTACCAAAAACAAAATAACCCTTTCATTTATACACCGGGGGCGCGGGGTTAGTTAATAGGTACAGTTCTCTGTGATAATTGTGTGTCATTAACTGCAACCAACCTAATTGTTTATCGTTGACAAGGTATTTTTACATCTCCATGCGAAGGATCAATGAGCAAATTTCCTTTCAGGATAGAACCAGGATTCTTAATAATGGTTTTGTTGGCAATGAGAATTATGACATCTTGAGTTTGCACTTAAATTGTGGTTATTCACACACTTTATCCCTACTTCCACAACTGTATCAATTTTCCATTTGCTTAACTCTGATTTAGTTAGATCTCAAGTTGCACGATTTCTGTCTGATAACAATGGCATCGATATATATCTAAGATTTATCAAGTAGTGAACACTAGCTCATTTTTTTAGCTCTTTAAACAGTCACTACGAGTGAAACTATTATTGATGCCTGATTCCTTATCCATCAGTACCGTTTGTATCCCCATCATTGGCATCTTGAGAGATTCGAGTGAAAAGGCTCAGTGTTTTAGCTGGCCATACTTTGCTCGTTCTTTGTCAACGGTGTCAGCTCTCAAGAGAAAAAGCTTTTGAAGCTTATTGGGGATACAGAATTCCAGAATTCACTATTTTAAAACATTAGGTCTTTGTTGGCCTGCATAGAATGCCCCTGGTACATCTGATAAAGTATCCTTAACTCATAGCGTCATCAGCTGGAAATGCTTTGCTTGTATTTATCAACGGTCAGCTTCCAGGTGAAAAAGCTTTTGAAGCTCTTGGGGGAGATGCCCAATAATAGCCTTACCCTGTTTTATGTCCTGCGTACGTATATCACGCCTGGTATTTTTTGGTCACTGTAGACCTGTAGTAATGCTGTCTATATGCCACCTCCATCATTGCATTTCCTTCTTCTTATTGTGCATACATCATTAGTTTCATTCCCAATACAAAATTTGGTCATCGTCGTGATATTAGTAATGATAAGTGGTATGTCAGTCTACCAAGAAGAAATCTAGGGCATAGAAGAGCACATTCCGAGATTCTAAGTTTACTAGATGATACAGGTTTTGATACTGAATTAGTGGTTGTTGGTCGGTATTGATGGTTGTCCTACTTAGACTGAAGATGAAATTTTTTCAATGTATGTCGATATGGATAAATTTACTTAAGCAACATCAAATGAAAATACTAGTGCTAGTAGAAATGTTGAACAGGAATAGATGAGCTCGTTGAATTATGAGAGTATAGTAATTGGTGGTGGATAGTTCTTCTTTTATTAAACCTGATTTGTTAATGGGTAGTGGCCTTGAAAGTGGTGGTCCTCTTTCAAATGAAGCTAAGAAAGCTTTTTCTGCTGCCAAGCTTTCTGAGCTTGCACTTGTTGGTCCAAAGCACTTGGGGTTGGGGTCTATTCAGTTGCTGTGTATGAGATTTCGTTTTCCAAGTAAACGCCTAAATTGATTACACTGAATAGTGATAATTTTGTATAGGATTGACTGCTAAGTGCTAAGTAAACAACGCATGTTAATCTTGCCATGGTAAGATAGAATTGCTTATATATTCAGTCCCCCATACTTCTTGCCTTTTTGTTCCATTCGGTATCATTCTTTGTCAGAGCCTATGTGCTCTCTTTTTTGGATTGATCATCTGCATCTGCTGTTAGTTCTCTTTTTTCGGGTTTAGTCTCCCTTATCCTGTATTCCAGGCTTTCTGTTTTAGTGTAATGTTTCTTTCCTTGTCTGTAATCTGGATTTAGCCTGTTTCGGTGCAATTGTTCTTACCCTGTTGTTGCTTTGTTTAGGTCATTGTAATATATTCTGGCTTTAATATACCTCTTGTTCATTCTTACTGTTACCGGTCTGCATTCCTTAGTTCAGTCTTAGACTATCTGTTTCCTGTTTCTGTATCTGAGTTCTCTAAACCTGGTATTCCTGTGGACGTCTTGTAAAGGTAAAGCTCATTTTAGCTATTTCTACTTGTGCGCTGCGCGTAGTATTTCTGAATTGGCTGCCTTCCATCCTGCTACTCTCCTTGTGTCTTTACATTAAGAAACCATACTATGCTTGAACTGGTGTGTTGTGCCCATCACTAGTACTTGGATATCGATCTTTGTTGAACTCTCCTCTCTGGTTTCTGCCTTGTCAAAAATCATTACCTGGTCTGTGTGACTCTACTGGGTATTATTATATTGCAAGTATTGCTAGCCCACTAATTATATCTGTTATGGGCTTTACCTTTTCTTTCAAAATTTTGTTATCTGAATGTGAAAAATACTATAACCCCCTTCTATATGGGTTCATCATATAGAAGCCCCACTAAATGGATCATACATTGTCAACTCCATACTTTCAGAAAATGATATTACTAGGCCCAAAATATCAAATTTTCTTCAGATCTGGCCCATAATTAATTATTACGAATTTTAGTAATGACAACACTACCCTTTAGTATATATACAAGAGGAATACAGAAGATATTTTTCATTTCTCTATTCTCTTTCTCTCTCTTCTCCGTTCTCTCTCTCTCTCTCTCGGCTCTGGCGGAAACCCTAGAAAGCTTTTTCATCGTCTCCAAATTTAACCGATCTTCAATTTTTTCATTCATTTCATCTCCTTAATCTCATATTTCGAAATTATTCATCGATTTCTCATCAGTTTAAGCTCAGATTCATTCAGATTCGTTCATTTCGTAATCCAAAACCCATAAAAATTTAGTGAAAATGTCTCATTAAATGAACTCATAATGCGATTTAATTTATTCTTTGAGGCGATACAAACTTAAAACCTCTAGTTCAAGTATTTAGATATAAAATCTCTTTGGTAATATCACAAGATCGGCTTTGATTATGACTCGGATTTGAATCATTATCTTTGTGTTAGAAACTCATTGAATGAGAAATTATTCAATGGCGATATTCGTAAGGGATCTGTGATTGATTGATTGATTACATGTGTCATACTATTTCGAATCGAAGTAAGTTTCTACGAATTTCGATCTTAGTTTAGGTTTAATTTCAATTTTTTGGTATTACGAATCTTTGAAATGATTCTCGATTCGAGATAATTAGTAGGTTTAATCCGATATTGGTCTTACTTAAACTAGAAATTACCTTTGTGTTATTGTGTTTACGGAAGGTATGAACACTTTGTTTCTTCTCTTACGGGAGAGGATGCTTTACAAATGTTTTTAAGGGATGAACAGGTTGAATAGTGATTTTGCAAGTAAAGCTTCGACACTATTTGAAGAATAGATGAATTGAAATTCATTGGTCTTGAAGATAATTGATGAAAATTCTCAACAAATGCAATTACGAAGGTATGCACACAAGACCGACTTAATTTGTTATTTTGTTAAGTATCGAGTGGTTTATTCAATTAAAACTTGTATCATCTATGTCTTGGAGGAACAATTGCCTAGCGTCTCTTTTTGATTTTTATGTGGTGAGAACTATCCTTTAGTTCTCTATCTAATGATTAACTTTATAAGTGCAAGATAAATTTGTCATATTGTTCTTCAGAATCGATGTCGGCCTCTTAGCACTAGCTAGTATGTTTGCTTACATGTTGTGACTATATTACACTTGACCGTTTGATAAAAGAATGGCTTGATAGATGCCTTGGTGTCATGTAGGGGACTCAGAAAAGTGAAACTCCATACATACTTTAAATCCTCACTCTCTCAACCTTTTATCGAACATATTGAATCTCGTGGTTGCTCGTTCCAATGGAAAGATAAACTATTCCAGGAACATCTTTGATATGGATTTGTTTATGCCTCTTTGTTTTTGATTTTCCAACTACACATTGTCCTTATAATCTACGGTCAACCTTGTATACTAAAATGTATGCTTGATGTGGTGTTAATTGCAGGCCGCAGTTGATGCAAGGAGTTGGAAGCAACAATTAGAAGTCACCTTATAGATGTACCATATTCTAGTAGAATCACAAGATCATTGTAGAGTCACCAAGCCTGAGAACGTGCAACTATCATGGATGGAAGGTAATAAAGAAGGGTACATGCTAGTAGTTTACGGGTCAAATAAATTTGGGTGGTGGATGAAAATAAAGGGTTTGATATTATCTCATACTCAATATTTTCAAACCTAAGTTCCTTTTGAGTTTTGAAGTTGAAAAATACATGGATGTGTAATCATGGCATACACATCATATGGATGTGTGCTGCTGATTACACATGCATATTGTATGTGTAATGCTGCATACACATGCCATATCCATGTGTAACTTCGCCGTATACACATCTATTTTGTAGTCACCGATATTTGAAGGTTCGACCAATTTCCTTTCGTTTCAATGTTTAGAGAAAAGAAAGATTGTCTAGATACTTTGTCATCTTAAGTATCTCGAGATTTCTCTCACAAGATCACTATAACTATTAGTTACAAATCTAAATGGATGTGTATCTATTGGTTACACATGCTAATTATTAGTGTAACTTGTTGATACACATTCATTTTTTCATTATATTTGAGTTCTTTGAGTTGTCATACGATAACCGTCGTGCCAAATTTAGGATACGATGATACGACACATGAATTTACGATTAGAGTAATCTAACCAGACCAGGAAAATATTTGTCTCATGAGTGTTGGTACGATTTCACACCATTTTTCTACTTGTGATGGTTACATTGAAAACTCATAGAAGATGGAGTTAGTTTAACACCTTCAGGATATTGTTTGGGCATTTTATAACATTGCCATCTTAGATATCATATCAATGTTTCAACATATATGTACATTTTTTGCATTAAGTTTCGTACTAGTGGACTTGCCTTGTCTTGCGAACTCTTTCCATGTTTGCCAACTGAGGTTTTTATGTTAATTTGCAGTATGTTTTGGTTCTACTAAAAGGATCAGTCCATATCTCATTCGGTGGGAGTGAAGAGAACAACGCTTTTGGTGAGCTAACATCTATTGGA
This sequence comes from Papaver armeniacum, assembly GCA_023531295.1. Taxonomy (NCBI): domain Eukaryota; kingdom Viridiplantae; phylum Streptophyta; class Magnoliopsida; order Ranunculales; family Papaveraceae; genus Papaver; species Papaver armeniacum. Next base: position 59,327 of record JAJJWW010007970.1, read on the forward strand.
GGTCTGCGTATTTTCAGTCCCTATCTCATTCGGTGGGAGTGAAGAGAACAACGCTTTTGATATAGCAGCTCTTAGTTGGATTTGCTCTGTATTTTCAGTCTGCGTATTTGCTGCTCCTCTCATGATTATGGTATAAATTATAATTACATATGTGTATGTTAATTTTATTCAAGCTTACTCATTTGTTTAATTATGAATGCTTGTAGCTATTTGAGTATGCCTGTAGTTATTTGAGTATGCCTGAAGGTATCTGATATGGAAACGATGATCAATCTGTAGAATGGACATGCTTTTATTCTTTATATGGAAGGCAACAATTCCCACTCAGAATACTAGAAATCAAGTAAGTTGTATAGATTGATTCTAACTGTTAATTTAAGATGATTTGATTTAGATTGATGTGTGTATTTTTAGAAAGATTATAAAAAGGGAGTATGAAGTGTTGAATCTTTGTGGCACTAGATATTGTTGAGTTTAGTATCTAAGTTTATGTTGGTGTTGATTAGATATTGAAGCCAGATAAACAAGTTGTTGGTAGGTACACAAGCTAAGTAGATGTGTATCTATAAGTTACACATGCTAATTTGATGTGTAACTTCTAGGTACACAAGCTAAGTAGATGTGTAGCTACCGGTTACACATACTAATTAGCTATGTAACTTACGAGATACACATGCTCATAATGATTAAGTTACTTTTTCATACACATGATTGAATTTTATCGTTTTCATTTTTCATTGTTTTCCTTATTAAAGTATTGGATTGCTATTATATCTATTGGGTGTCGATTGGTAGTTCAATAAAACCGGATCGTTTAGCAATGCAATCACTAGCATATTTAGGTTCATATCTTGGTGAGAGAGCTGACTTCATATCTTGCATGATAAATTGTTAGTCATTCTACTTTTGTTAATAAGAGCTATGGTCGTGGATTTCGAGTGACACGTTTTTGTCGGTGATGTTGTCTCTCCGGTAAATCTCGCGACCTGCCTCCTTTCTACTTTGCTTTTTGTATCCTGTCTTAAATGAAGTCCACTTTATTTAGCTCGTATGTTTTCCTTAGTAATTAGGCAACATTTATAGCTCGTATTCGATTTAGATGTTTCCTAGTAGACCTTGTGATATACACAAGTTATTTATATGTGTAACTCATGTTATTTATATATGTAACTTCTAGTTACACATGCTATAGGCTTGTATAACTCCTAATTACACAAGTAGGATGCATGTGTAACTCTGAATTACACTAGACACATGCATGAGTAACTTCTAATTACACATGCGAAAATAAATGAACCTTGCAACAAAAAATTACGTATGCCAGTTACACAAGCTAGTTGGAAAAGTTGAAAATATATTTATCTCGTTTTTCTTACGTGAGATAAAGGGAAACTCTTTCTTTCCCGGTAGTTGCTTTTATAACTACGTCCCGAACCTAATGTGTGCCCCTTAGAATCCTAACAAGGCTCAAACAGTCATCCCACCGCACCGGATCGGATCATAAAGTGGTTTGAGCCCCAAAATATTACTTATTCAAGTATCAAGTAAAACCGGTCTTCGTGATTCAACCCTTAGTCCAGTTCTTTAATTTTGAAAACTAGGTACAAAAATGGCCAGTTATTTTGTTGCTAACTCATACTTTGCATTATGTTACTGTGTCGGCTAAATCATGAACAATGCAACTCAACTAAAGCAAGAGAACTTAATGAAAATTGCGCTTGATACTACTACAAGGTTAGTCCAGCATGCCTCAGTCTATATTTTGTTTCCTATTCTTCGTTTTCCCAGAAATGTTAAACCTTTAACTCGTAGCTTTACTACAGAAATCAGTGGTTTGAACATTATACACTTGGTAATCATGCTTATGTTCTTGCCTTTATTGATTCTGGTGTTGAATTCCAATATGGATGTGTAACTCCTAGTTACACTAGTCAGTTGCATGGGTAACTGCTAGTTTCACTACTTAGATGTATGTGAAATTGAATATACATTGTTTTTCATTTAATCTTATAAAAACTAATTGATTGTTGTTATATTTTAGGTCTCGCTGGAACTGAGTTGATCTTTGAATACACAAGTCGATGCATGTGTAACTCTCAATTACACTAGATAGATGCATATGTAACTCTCAATTACACTAGACAAATGCGTGTGTAAATTCTAGTTACACATGCTAAAAATTGTTGTAAATGAATATTAAAGTTGTCCATTTTTTTATGTGTAACTTTGTATTACACATGCCATATGGATGTGTAATTTCGGATACACATGCCATATGCATGTGTAACTTCATTTTACACATTCACACCATACTTTAATAATTTTGGGCCTAGATTTAATAATTTTGGGCTTAAATTTAAATTTTATTTAATTTGGGGCTTGACAATAAATAAAAGGGCATGAATGTCTTTTAATAACTCGGGGCCTAGATTTAAACTTCTTTTAATTAAGGGCCTCATAGTATGGGTTATCCATGGGTTGGGCCTTAGCCTAATTTCCCCTATCTGAATTTGAACCATTTTTTGGGCACCATGGTTTTTTTTGGGGGACCATGGTCTTATTAGGCCACCTTCCCTATAGTTATAAGGGGTGTCCTAAAGTGTGGAAATGACTAACCTACCCTTAACCTAATTTAATTTAAAACTAACCTAATAACCACCTCTCTCTCTATATATATATAACCACCACCTCCTCCCGCCGCCGCCCACCACCACCACCTATATATAACCACCACCTCCTCCCACCGCCCACCACCACCACCACCTCCGACTACCACCGAGAGAAAAGTTTCAATTTTGGTAACTAATCATACGAATCACTAATAAATTTGGGAAAGTTCTTACGGGTAACTAATCATTACTAATCATACTAATCATTACTAATCATTAAGTTTAGGTTCTTGGTAAAAATTTGGGAATGAACTTTAGTTCGGTTTGATCGTAACAACTTTTATTTTTTTTGTAACCGATATGGTTCGGTTTGATCGCAAGGAAAATTTTCAATTTTTTTTAACCGAACTTCTTACCGGTAACTAATCATTACTAATCATACTAATCATTACTAATCATTAAGTTCGGTTCTTGGTAATAAATTTGGGAAACCGAACTTTAAGTTCGGTTTGGTCCTAAAAAGTCTTAAATTTTTTTGTAACCGAACTATATGGTTCGGTTTGATCGCAAGGAAAATTTTCAATTTTTTTAACCGAACTTCTTGCTGGTAACTAATCATACTAATCATTAAGTTCGGTTCTTGGTAATAAATTTGGGAAACCGAACTTTAAGTTCGGTTTGGTCCTAAAAGTCTTAAATTTTTTTTGTAACCGAACTATATGGTTCGGTTTGATCGCAAGGAAAATTTTCAATTTTTTTTAACCGAACTTCTTACTGGTAACTAATCATACTAATCATTACTAATCATTAAGTTGTAATAAATTTGGGAAACCGAACTTTAAGTTCGGTTTGGTCCTAAAAAGTCTTAAAATTTTTTTGTAACCGAACTATATAGTTCGGTTTGATCGCAAGGAAAATTTTCAATTTTTTATAACCGAACTTCTTCTACTGGTAACTAATCATTACTAATCATACTAATCATTACTAATCATTAAGTTCGGTCCTTGGTAATAAATTTAGAAAGTCTTAAAAAAAATTCAACCGAACTATATAGTTCGGTTTGATCGTAAGGAAAATTTTCAATTTTTGTAACCGAACTTCTTATCGGCAACTAATCATTACTAATCATACTAATCATTAACTAACTTTTTTTTGTAATAGAGTAACTAATTATTACTAATCATACTAATTACTAATCATTAACTAATAACTAATTAATCATTAAACAAAATATTTAATTAAGGAGAGTAAGTTTGGTATTAAGAAAAATATTTAGATAAGGGGTGACTTAGGATTACTTGTAATGTCTTTCCTAAAATAAAATCATGGTCCCCACAAAAAAAAGCATGGTCCCCAAAAAAATGGTTCCTGAATTTGATACTCCGTCAGAAATTTGTTATCTGCTTTTTGTGTTTTAAAATGAGAATAGAACGTGTAGGGCATTGGCCCCCCATCGCTAGAGACCATTAAACCTATCTCTCGCCTTTCTCACACCCACGACATGATTTTTTCTTTCCCGTATAAAGGCTCCTCATTCTCGCATGAAGCTTTTATTTTTAGTCATATACTTATCTCTTTTCGAAACTCCAGCTCCTATTTTCTCGACCTTCCTCATTGGAATTTTGAAGTGTGTAGAAATATGCATAAAAATATTAAATCTTTGGAATTTGAAGTGTTAGAAAATATCCATAAAAATATTAAATCTTTCAAATCGTGAACAGAATTTGGTAAATGGAAGGAAATCAGGATGACTACTACTACCAACTATCCCAACAAATTCTTCGAGATATAAAATATTTCCATGCTTCAAAATCTACTATATTCACTCTCTTCGCGAACCTCTGGTCCTTCGACTTTCGGAGTATAACCAAATAAGCACTTTGGAATTCTTGGAGTATAGCTTTTATTTTTTTCTAATTTAATAGAGCCCTGTAGTGAAGACAATTTATTTCTTATTGAGATTCCTTCCGACAGGAGGAAATTTCAAATACTCTATCAAATATAAGTACTTTGGGAGCCCTTATACTTGGTTGGTTTCTTGCCAGGTTTTTTTCAAATCCACTTGGAATACTCTAGGTCCTAATATTATCTTGACCATTCAGGATTTTTTCAAATGGTCAAATCCACTTGGAATACTCTAGGTCCTAATATTATCTTGACCATTCAGGATTTTTTCAAATGGGGCTCTTTACACACCGATCAACATCACTTTTTTGTTCGGAAAATGGGTCATTTGTCCAAATATTTTTAACACATGGTTCAAATGGACGAGTAAAAATTAGTATGGGTGAAATGGACACTAAAAAAATAGCAAGGATGAAACTGGATTCATCCTGACTTAAACTTAAAAAATAGTAAGGATGAAACTGGATGCATCGTGATGTAAATTAAAAATAAGAAAAGTATTTGAAAATGGGCGAGGATGAAACCGTTTACATCCTGGCTATTTTTACATTTTTGTCCATTTAAACAGTATCAAAATCTAAATGTCCTTTTCACCCAGGAATTGTTGATTTTGGTCTTTTTAACCAATTTTGTGTTTTTTGTTTTGTATCCCGAAAATATTTTCTCCTCAAACATCCTCGGATTCCCACCCCATTAGCTTTAGTAACACAGTTTACGAAAAAATCTCAAAAACTCTTTCATATTGGCTTAAGCCTCCGTTAAATAGATTAATAACCCCTAACCAGTATCTTTCCTGCCCCGTAAACAAATCACCGAAAGTGTCAGGTTGAAAGAGCATCTCTATTTATAGGTTTTCCAAGACCAGGGGTTGCTAAGAATTCAATCTAAGATAACTTGAAAATCTAGCAGACTTTATTCTTGAAAAATATAATAAAAGATTATACACTTAGGTTCGGTTACTGAACCGTGTAAAAGCAATTTAATATTCATTGAAAATCGTGATGCACACACATAAGTGTTTAAGTGATCAATGAAGTCTTAGAAGTGTTTAAGAGAGTTATAATAATGCTAAACATATTATGAAATTAAGTCTTTTACATTTACTAAAATATAAACGAGGGAGATTGATAGGGACGGTTTTGACAACGATGTTGGCTTGTTCCTGAGTCAAAGTGCAAAGGTTCGTGAATCGGGTTCTCCAACTCTGCAAGACTACCGAACTCAGTTGACAACGGTTCGTGAACCGGGTTCGCCAATTACTAGCATATTATTCGAACTTTGAAAATTCAGTTCACCATGGTTTGCCAACCTGGTTCGTGAACCCATTCCAAACTATGGTTTTGAACTCGGTTTACCAACCTTTCTTGTATTTCTCAAACTCGGATATCTAGGGTTTGTAAACCTGGTTTTCCAACCTACCTTGGAAATATAGTAAGTTCAATATTTCTCTCTAATGATGTTTGAAACATTCCCAAGTGATAAAATCATTTGCATGAGAAATTTTCAATTGATCCACAAACTAATTCATAGAACTAATATTTTTAATTAAGGACCGTTGAACATCTTTGCTTAGAATCATATTTCGATATTTTTACAAGACATGCTTGACTCAAAACTTCTCCTTTATAAATATATTAAAAGTCACACAACATAGTCTCAATAGAGAAGATAAAGTTCTCAATGGTGAGATAGTGAGTAAAATATGATGGTTGGTTTTCGCATACACGATCTTTGAAGTTCTTCATATGTCTTCGTGGATCTTCGTCTTCAAGGGTGATGTACGATACTCAACTACAAATTCTTACCTAGTCCGAGACTTGACTTAGTAGACTAGAAATCAAGATATAGTTTTGATCATGTAACTTTAAAAACAAGTTTGAGATAGCAAAACTTGTGGGTTCAACTGAGCAATGCTCTAATAATCCTTTTTGTGACCGAACTGACTTTGGAACGATCATTGTCTTGGTTTAGGCTGGAGTCATACAGATTGATCTCTCCAACTTAAAGCACTCACATGCAGTGTATCTTTTAAAGGTTTGGGAAATTTGCCTAAATGAGGATCCGCCAGCTGCACAACTCTTCACTTTTCCTCAATAACCAGCAAATCATTCCTACCCATTAACACCACCCCTCTTTCTTGTTCCAATCAACATCATTCCGTAAAATATAAATAATATACACATGCATAGCGAGATAACTGTTATCAAATGGAATAAACGACTCTCTTATTTATTTTGCTAACACATTAACCTTAAATAAGTACGGGGAATCCTTTGATTCCTTACTATCCCTCCATCCTAAGTTGACATTGTAAACCTTTGAGGATTCTAAAATAATTTATCGCAACATTGATGATATTTAAGACTAATAAACAAGTAATAGCTAATTTAAGAGCAATGCACTCAGTTTCCTGAAGTTTTTAGGTCATGCCAGATGTTGCATTTGCACGGATGCAATTTTCATGCAATATTGCAGGTGGTCTTATATGAGCAAATGTAATTTGACAATGTCAATAATCAAGGAGCGGGCATTAGAAGACTAACTGCACTTGAAGCAATTAAACGGGAAGAAAGAGAAGTCATTAAGTGCAAGGATAGTTGAGTGGGAAAATGAGAAGATTTTCCTCTTGACATCCCATAGTGGGACTTCCAAACAAAGAAAATGGATAGGCAAATGCTCAAATTTGGGATTTTGCTCATCCGGTCTCAGATTGAGCGGGGTGTCTCAAGCAGAGATGAACGGATCAAACTGGGATGGTCGTCCCATTTTAGGTCGAGCCTCAGCTCAAGTTGAGATGTTGCATGTCTCATACTGAGACACTTGGTCTTGTCTGAGCTGGCAATGGCTAGGTTCATCCAATGACTTTAACCTCATCTTCTATAAATTTAATCAATTTGAACTCCAAAATCATACCTTCTCCATATTTTACACGCATAACTTCCGATTTAATGGCCCAACCGTATATTAATCTTGCAGAGTTTAACCAAGAGGAAGATTTATCTTTATGCATAAATTTTGTTATATGTTATCCGGCTATGGGTACAGAGCGCCGACTATATGGTTTAGTGAATATGAGTTATTGAACAAGAATTAATGAAAAATTGTGTACTGACACTGAAATTCGAATAACTGTAATGCAGTTGAGTTGTTTTTCCGATATCAAACTACAAAAAAAAAAACCAAGTAGCAGATTATATAGATTTAGTTCGGGTTGTCAATCGATATCGACTTAGAGGTGAAACCAACGCTAAATTTGTATTGTAAGCTCAATAGGAATCGAGAAGATGGAGAAAAAATAATCAAGTTTTGCTTACGAAGCTAGATAGCTCATTACATAATCCTTAAGGAGTTTTTGATAACCCGTATGTGGAATTGAAAAGTACACATGCTTCTCGAGCAAGATGTTGATGGAGTTGTTTTAAATTTAATTAAATGTACAATTAAATTAAATTTTAATTTACTTTCAAAATAGATTAGTACCGATTACATAAACATTTTATACATGTATAATATTCATTATGATTCCATCTCCTGTCATACATGCCACCCTACATCATACTCCCAAACCCTTCATATGATCATGTTGTACCTTGATATCCATTACCTTGAGCTCCAACAAGTCAAGTATTTGTTCCTTGAGATGGAGAACCTTCTAAGTTTAATGATCTTTTATAATCTTGATAAACCTGATGATTTTGTTTAGGTCCTTGACGATATGGAGATGGTATCACTGGATGGTAGTGTTCTCTTTGCACAATGATGACTTGTGAGTCTGCCTCTCTTTCTTGGGATGCTGGAGTTCTAGCATTGGTTAAGAAATTATAACCGAAGCTCATGCTCTCTTCTATTCTATGTACTCTTGTACGTACATACGCATAGTAAATCCATTTGATCCAATTTTTTTTACTAATTATTCACGTCTGACCGATGTTATTTTATAAGAATTGAGACAGTAAAGACCTTATGAGAAAATTGAAAGTATCCGACGTTCTTCACCTAGAGTAAGAGACTTTTAATTTAATTATCACCTCCAGTTGGCAAATCTAACGGTGAGAAGAAGATTATGGTATTGAATGCGCGGATAAAGATGAAGATTCTGCTGAATGATAAGTGGCGAAAGATGGAATCACCTGCATTGGATATCTTGTACACTTAATTTTCGGTAATGCTTTACCCATTATGGCAAAATCCAACTCATAGATGTGTAGAACCTCTTGAAAAATTGTCGGCTCATTTTAGTTATTTCTACTTGTGCGTGGTGCATAGTATTTATGAATTGGATGCCTTCCATCCTGTTACTCTCCTTGTGTCTATGTCTTACATTAAGAAAACTTAATATTCTTGAACCTCGTTTGTGTTCTCTTTGAAATTTAAAGTATATCTCTTGTCAAGTTTATCCTCTTCTTATAATGGTGTGTTGTGCCCATCACTAGTACTTGGATATCGGTTTTTGTTGAACTCCTCTCCTCTCGTCGTTTGTGACTTTGTGTGATTCTTTGGATGTTAGAGCACCGCCGGTCGAACTCTCAAGCGTTACTATCTCAAGCTTGTTGTCAAGTTTAGTTGCCAAAACTATAAGTCTTGATTTCTAGTCTACTTATACCTAAGTCTCGATTAGGATAAAAAGTGTAGTTGAGATTTATACTTCACGACATTCATCGATTGAAGACGAAGAACTACTAAGGGGATCTTGTGTAACTTCATCAACAAAAGGTATGTGGAGACTTGAACTCATCTATCACTCAAAATTCTATCTACTCTATCTCCTATTTGAGACAAAAGTCGTATAGCTATATAGACTTCGATGATACACATTTAATATATTTCGAGTTGAGTTTAACTCGCTTACATATTTCTCGAAAATGTGTTGGTAAGCTTTCGCTTTAACCAAGTTCATCTTATATTCTTGTGAAAGTCAAAAGATGATCATGTGAAAATCACCCAGTAACATCTTGTATGATTTGTGTGAGACATTCATGTGATGTAGACTCGGAATATTGATCATTCGATCACTTGAAAATTGCTTTGAAGCTAATAGTTTGTGTGAGACTGACTATTGTCGTCTTCCGAGAATGTTTTAATGATTGAAATGGAGTTTAGAACACTTAACCATGATTGGATAAAGCATAGTATGTGTACTTGCATATATGTAATCCAAGTCCAAGAACCATAGTATGTATACCCGTATGCATACTGGTTGGTTTAGAGAAAGTCCGGGAACCTTGTACGCATACCGGTACACGTACTGGCGTGAGGTTCAGTTCCGGGAATATCTGCTGAGTTAGGAAGGTATGCGTACATGTTCGCATACTGGCGAACCCAAACTTAGTCCGACCACTTAAGTATGCGTACCCATTTGCATACTTGAGTAGGTTATGTTCTAAAATTGGTTTGTTCATGAACTAATACATTTGTATAATAAGGAATGCAATCTTTTGAAAACTGTGGCTATAATGTTCATGAATTGATTCATGTGAATCAAAATCGATTTGCTTCAATTGTGTCTGGTATACATATATGAGAATATAAACAATTGAACAACTCTAGAGCTAGTTTCATTTGAGTCGTTTGAACTAGTTATGGTTAAGATAAATAAGGTTGATATGCTAGTGTTCATATGGCTAACGTCGGTTAACTATTGTTGATCCAACAAGGTGCACACGTTTAATTACAGTTATTCATATCTAAATGAAGTCACTTTTCATTTGTGTGTAACAAGCTAAGTTCGATCTAAAGGTTGAAAGATATTAGCTTGAGTCTAATCAGGTTTTCATCTAAATATTAAATACTTTGCTACCAAGGTAACATTGATTGCAAACCCTGATTTGAAGACTATATAAAGGAGAACTCTAGCAACTTGGAAACCTAATCCCCACACCTCCTGTGTTATACTAGTTGCGATTAGAGTCGATTCTCCTTTAACCTTAGGTTTTTCCAAAACCCCTTAGGTTAACGACTTATAGACTTCATTGGGATTGTGAAGTCAGACCCAACTATTTTCTTGTGATTATGTGTTTTGATCTTGCTGTTTTCTATCGTGATTGAGTACTATCTTCTCTAAGATTTTTTTCGAGATTTAATCTCCGATACGCAAGATAAAAAGTAGTCACAAACATCTTCGTCTCATCGTTTGTGATCCCACAATATCTTATTTCTCTACCATACGATTAAGATTATTACGAGGTGATTGATATTTCTAGTCGTTTCTTCGGGAATATAAGTCCAGGTATATCAATGGGTCCACGTTCACCTTGATTTGCAAAAAACGAAACAAAACTCATAGGTTTATCTATGGGAGATGAGTTATCTATACAATAGACTTTTCCGTGTGAGATAGATTGGTTTATCAAGTCTTCGACTTTTGGGTCGTAGCAACTCTTAGTTGTGGGTGAGATCGCCTAAGGGAATCAAGTGCTTATAGTCTGCAGGATTCGAGACGTAAGAAGCGTTGCTCACGTTGATTAGTGTGAGATTGGTTAGGGCTCAACTACATTTCAGTCCGAAGTTAACTTGGAATAGGCTAGTGTCTGTAGCGTCTTAATATAGTTTGGTGTTCAAATATGGACTAGATCCTGGGGTTTTTCTGCATTTGCGGTTTCCTCGTTAACAAAATTTCTGGTGTCCGTGTTATTTCTTTTCCGCATTATATTTGTTTATATATAATTGAAATATCACAGGTTGTGCGTAAGTTCAATCAATTGTGAGTCAACCTTTGGTTGTTGATTAATTGATTGACGCTTGGATATTGATCTTTGGTACCATCCAAGTTGTTTCACATAATAATCGAGGCTCACGGATTTCCATCTGTTTGATTTGTTGATTACATTGTGAAACATAGGTACAACTCTTGCATATACTTTTCTTAAGATTGGTCACATTTGTCTAGTTGATTCTCTTGAAAGTATATTGAAGTTTGTCATCTGATTGCTAAGCGAAATATTGGGTGTGGTTGTTAGACCCCGCTTTTTCAGGTATTATTTCCCATCTTGCAGAAGTATGGCTAGCCCACTAATTATATTACTGGGCTTTTCCTTCTTTTTTTTCCCCAGAATTTTGATATATGAATTTGATACTCCGTCAGAAATTTATTATATGTTTTGTTCTTTAAAATGAGAATATAACGTGTAAGCCACCACCCCCCCCCCCCACAAAAGCTAAGGGCGGTGCAGGTAAACATAAATTCCACCAATTTAATCAAATGGCGAGCTATATCATTTTGGATCCTAACCAACTTTAGATCAAGCTCTTGAAAGAAAAATAATTTCTTAACTCTCATCCTTTGAATCTTCTAGGAAGTCTAACTTATCTTGGATTCGGACAAGGATAAAAAAAGGTCATGTGGATCATCTACACAAATTCCGGAAGATGCGTGGATCCTCAATTCGACTATCATTCCTAAACCTACACGGATAAGAAAGAACGCTTCCTCGTATAGTTAATCAACTAATTTATCTTGAAGGAAACTAGGACAACTCCAAACTTGATGATCTTTTTACTCCAGGTATAATGGAAAAAAACATTATCCTCGTCCCCACAAATCAATGACTCCGACACAATTAGATGGAAACACCGTCCTTCTAGGTCTTTCTCAGTAAAAAGTTTACAATTTCCTAGTAAACTAATCACACAATGACAACATAAGCGACCCTGCGCATATTTTTTTAATCTTTTTTTTTATTGAAAATCCAAACTATTTCTTATGGAATTAACACATAAGGCACTTCCAACTCCCAGCCGGCTTGCCGCATGAGTCGACAATATCCCTAGATTTCCCCGCGTGTAATTCTCAATTACGGAAATAGAGCAACATCTTTTCATACGATTGCCAAAGCAATTTTGTTTTAATTTTCTCTACCATATGTAAATTCTACTAATTTTTTTCCACAATTTCCATTAGTTACTAGGTATCTAATTGGTCATCAACTACAAAGTAATCGTCAGTTTCAAACAAAGTGACAACCATCTCGTGGATCGTTTGGAAAAACAAATGTTTTGTGATTTTTTAAACATTACACCCAATCCAAAATTAGTGATTAAACAAATTATAATCATCTAAATGTTAGTCCCGATTAATTTTTCGCCAAATTAATATTCTTCATCTTTATCTCTTCGGATGAGTTAAACCTTGTTGATCTAATACAAAAAATTGGATTATGTTTATTGATGCTTACTTTAATTAACGAAGAAGATCAAAAGTGGGATATGCCTTCATATTATATATACTCGGTAAATCAAGAATCGTTATGTACATTGCGGTGGGTTAGAGTTAGGCTACTTCAACTCTCCAAGCGGTGTACATCAATACATCTTAGAGCGAGTCCAGTGGGACTAGTCTAATTTGATTGTTTATTTGTCCATGTGGATGCGTAAACTTAATTTCTCACAGCCAATCGGCTAATTTAACTAGCGGACCACTTTATTGTATAAGCAAATATTTCTTTTAACTAGTAGGACTGTTTTCTATTAAAAAATATTTTTATAATATCAATTTGGACCATTTATTTAAATTTTTTTATAAAAATATATATAAAACTAAGTTAGCTAACTTTTTTGTTTCTTTTTTTGTTTGTTTTGTATTTATAACTAGCAAAGATGCACGTGCAATGCACTTGCCGCCTTGTCGTTAGTTATAAAACATAATGAGTAAGAAACTAAAACAAACGTCTTCAAACGAAACAATATACATTCTTGTTTACGAGTTCTATCTCTTGTAATCAATTAGAATAGATGCGAATTACATTTAGGTGAATGAAAAATTTGTACATAATAAACACTAAAGTGTAAGATGAAACAAGAGTTAAAACAATAGAGGAAAAGAAAAACAAAATCAAGTAAAAAAATACAAAATTAAGAACTTTGCGGACAACATCAATTCGTACTTTTTGTTTACCTAATCTAAGGCAGCGTAAGCACTTCCTTGTACACAACGTTCTTGGTCAACATTCCAACTTTATCGGCAATGCGCCCTTTCTTGATTAACACCTTAGTGTTCTTCCGAAACACCCCTTGAAAGCCCAACATACAATTTTCCATGGCTGAAGACATGCTCAGGAAGATAAATACCGGTGTTTTCAACTGTTTGTCCTTACTCCATTATAAATTGAAATCACAATCATTCAATAAAAATCATAAATTACGATTAAAAATCAATGCAATAAGTCATAAAAGAATAAATAGAATTACCACATGCGTGAAGAATGGCTTACTCCATTATCCCAAAGTGTTGGGGTTTAGCTCCTCATATTATTCACGTGCTCAAAATAGGAGTTCATAGCTCAAAAGGGTGAATAAACAAGACAATTTGCAATGTTTTATGGGCGCTACAAGTGATTATTCTGAGAAGCCATTGCGGTAATAAACTATTCTGAAACGATAGAAGGGATGTCTTTGTAGAATCAACATTGTCTTCAAGAGTAGTATGTTCTTTGTGTTCTTCCTTCACACCAGCGAGAACCGATTCTGTGACTACGATTCCTTCTCCTCTGTTGGTCCCCCAAAGTTTAGACCCTCCTCTACGACTCGAACCATCCTATATTTATATACCACAGGCCGATCAATTCCGATTAAATCTCCTTTTCTCTTTTCGTGCAAGTCACGGACATTCCCATTTTCTTCTCATTCGATGTGTATTCTCGAGCTATAAACTCTCCCACAGAGATAGCAACAAATCTTTAGAATATATTCTCCTTCATTTCTTTCACGCAACTTCCATAAGAAATTCAAACGAGAATCCAGAATATCTTCTCTTTCATTTATTTAACAGAGATAAATAAAGGAAACCAACTCACCAACCCTGGTTTGTCGTACCAAATCATAATCCAACAGAATCTCAGAAAGTTCTCTCAAATCTTGTCCAAAAATACGCGGCGATTCAGTAATATCCTCTGGAACTTCCAAACATAGCAGAAATACTCATCAAGCTTTCTGTTTTACAAGATTTGGTGATATTCTTTCTTTCCTATCTCGATGCAACTACCAATCTGTTTAATCGAGACGAGGTTCATTGCAGATCCAATCTAACAAATTTATCCGACAACAACTCCTCTTAGTCTACTTTGAAATTCTCGTGAGTATATTCTTCCCCGTTTGATCGAAAATACGATTATGCGACCAATTTCGCTTGATGGGACACCCTCACCGACCTGTTATGCTCTAGGAAGTCTACACAAGAAGTTTCGTGGTTGAATCTCCATGAAACGTGTTTAATTCTCGAACCACGATTACGTTTTATGTCTGTGACATTTTCAGCCATTTTTGAGAATTCAAATGAAGAACAAGGTGCCCTTAACCAATCTGCATGGATGCGAATAGCCGTGATGTGTAAATAGCAATTAGGGTACCCCTTATCAGTAGAGTACCCCTTAGTAATTGAGATGTCCCTTATCGGTGGAGTACCCCTTAGTAATTGAGATGCCCCTTATCCAAGCCGAGAGTCCAAGTATCCTTGGTGCCTTTATCAACTTTTTAAGTCGATTTCTCCCCACATGTTTATTTCTCCAAAAACACATACAAAGACATAAAGTACCTAAATGAGCGCAAAATCAAGTACTAACATTATAGATAATTGAGACTATTATAGACACATAAATGCATCTACTCAGGCTCATTGGCATCCTATGGAGGAATACTCTTTTACCGCTGAATTCCCACTGAGGATCACTGCATCGATAAAATTTGGAAATAAATTCTTTATGATAATCCTAGTACCATTGCATAAGCCGTTCTTGGCACTAATATTCCTTAGTAACATAGTGGGTGCTCCCAGATTCAGTTTCAACTCATGAGGAGGTAAACAATTGTCTATTTCGTTCAAGTGTTCTTGAAGATAGAGGTTTTGGAAATTATCTTCCACACAATCAAATGAATAATACGTATGCTCTTCTTCGGGAAACGTGGTAACCACTCGATCATTTAACTTCTCGACATGCTCATTCAGTGGTGTAATCAGTGCCCGGTTAAGAAAGTAATCTTGATCCTCAGAATTATCTACCAAGTCGAGCAAGGTAGCATCTATCAGTTGGTACATTAAATCTTCACCAGTCCATGATATCGCCATATCATCTAGCATCTTTATCATGTCAATTACCTAAGAAGGTTCATTTCCATCACCAACTCGCATCAAGAAATCAGAATAAAACGTATCGCCCACGACACACATATTTTTCTTTAGACGAAGAACCTCTACATGTTTCCATAGAGGCGGCCTAGTAAGACACAAATCAACTATTCCCCTCCTTGAAGATTTTGGTACAACTGGAAGAACCTGGCGGAAATCACCTCCCATAATAACAATCTTACCATCAAATGGCTTCTCGTTACCCGTTATATGTATCATAGTCCTATCGAATGCCTCGAAAAAATACCGACGTGCCATGGTATAGCTTCATCCCACATAATCACAGTAGCTTGACGGAGAAGATCATCCAACATGTCATTTTTAGCGATGTTATATGTAGATATTGCTTCTAGGGTAAATGGAAGCTTGAATTTCGAGTGTTCAGTTTTTTCACCAGGTAACATAGTAGCTGCAACTCCAGACGTAGCTATTTCTATGGAAATGCCACCCTTTCTTCAAACGGTCGACAAAATAGCATGGTAGAGAAATGTCTTCCTAGTTCCTCCTGGACCATCAACAAAGAAGATTTTACTTTCTTTTCTTCCGTTGGCATCCATAATTGCATCATAAGCCTTGGAATGATCTTCATTCAACTTGTCCACATTAATCATATCTTATTCGGAAACCGGAATGGATACCTCGTCTTCGATAAAATCAGACACCTTTAAATTATCATCCAATATGCCTACAATTGCTGGAAAATCACAATCTTTTAGACGCTTTCCATGTTGATGAAGCATTTGACCCATTTATCTAAGAAGATGGTATGATAAGTATGCAGAGCTTGTATCACTTGAACTTGAATAATGTTCAACCATATCGTTGAAGAACTCCTCCCATATCTTTCTAGTGTCCATTTGAGTTGCAAAAAACTAGCATGCTACCAAAAAGAGTTCTCAAAGCAAATGGAATCTTGTTTGTTGCTGCTTCGGCCATACATGTCCTTACAATATTATCATTCTCCAACAATCCTCATGCATCGGCTGCACTTTTAAATGGCTGACATCTTTTGCCGTTAGCTGTCAACAAATCTTCGTATGAACTGGCACCCCTAACATGCATAAGTATAAGCCTCAAAAAAACCTTTCAGCTGCAATAGGTGGTACAGAATATACCCTACCAATGACCTCTATTTTGTTCTTCTTCTCCGTCATTTCATAATTGCTTTATCCCATTTGTAGTGTTCAGAAACTTCCGACACAACCATTGCTTGGCCATAGGATCACATGAACTTGTAACAAAATACTCAGTCAACATCGTTTTGGAATTCCTTTCATTTGCCAAGACCTCATCGAATGTTTTATGCTCGTATAATATGACACTATTTTGTTTTATGCTCGTAAACCTGTATATTCTCCACATTGCCTCTTGAGCACACACGGATCTTGCATTGATATAACGTTCTACCTCGTCATTCTCGGATTACGGATGCCTTTGGATGCACTCGAAAGGAAACAACACAGGCCCTTGTAGACGTACTTGTAAAGACACTTCACACTTCGAACATTGGAACAAACTTCTACATTGATGTGGCAATCGTATTTCTGAAGAAGCCAAGGATTGTAAGGCACCACAAATCTGTTATACGCTATGAAGTTCTTACTCATTGTTATAGTATTTCCATCATCTCTCCTCTGGTAAACTGGATATGCATCCTTGCCTTGCATGGTACATTCATAAAACTGTTACGGAAACCCTCTCTTGCACTTTCCTTCTCTCATGCACTTATTTCCATACGGACCATGAATCGTCCATTTTTTCACACACTTATACAACTCAGGCTCTTTCTTCTTATCTGGGATTTCTTCTCTAACTATGCGATCATAATCATCGGGACCTTGTAACTTGTCTTATTTTTCTAAAATGATCAACATATGGACATGAGCTAGACCTCTTTTTTGAAACTCAATCACATGAACATGGGCAGCTACTCTTCCCAGTACATTCTTGTTAAATATATCTTCCCTCAACCCTTCAAATTTAGCACGGAATACCCTAGTTATTAAATCAGGTCTATCTGATGCAGATTGACCGGGACGTAACTTAGCTACAATCTCGGTCCATAGTGGATTGCAAGTCATTGTAATAAATATATCAAGCTTCCCATTTTTCTGTACCAATGCCATTGTGATAGACACATTTTTGTGTCTAATTTGTCTCGATTCTTTATATTGATAGTGCTCATTTTTGTACTTATTATGGTGTTTTATGTGTGTGTAGGTATTTTTGGCCAATAAACATTTTTGGAAAATTCGGCTCGAAAAGTTGTACCGGAGGACACCTACTATTCGGACTCTCATTATGGATAAGGGTACCCAAATTACTAAGGGGCACCCCCGGGGGCATCCCAAAGGCATCTGATAAATACACCCCTACTCTGGTTAGGGGGCCACCCATCTTCTACATTCAAATTCTGAGAATTGGCGGGAAAAACTATCTTTACACTGGCAGATTTGTAGTTCGAGTTTTGAGCGATTTCTATGGAGATTTAATGGCTTATTTTTGTTGGGCTGGACCTGTTAGAGCATCATAAGTCTCGTATGGGTGTTTGGATCGATCAACTTGGGCTGCATGATTGTGTTTGAGCAAAACAGGGAGGTGAAGTTTTCACGTTTTTTTTTGTTTGATTATATTTGGCGATTCTGAGAGATTTGAGGCAAGATAATCTTTCCCGAGATTCATATCAATCTAATAAAGGGATTGGAGTGACTTTGTGCGGCTCGAAACGCGTTGAGAAGCTTGGGGAGAAAATAACGTGGCTTTGGGAAAGAAAAGTCCGAGACTTTTAGAAGAAAAGAAGGAATTATATCGAGTTTTAGGGCTTAGGTTGGCTATAAAAGGATTGGCCGGGAGTCACAAAGGGGTTACGTACACTTTGGGAGGTTTAGAAGAGACAGGAAGCTAAAATCTCGAGTTGAACATTTCTTCCGCTGCTGCAACATCAAGAACACGAAGAACATAAGACGCGCGAGCATATGTCGCAGAAAACTGTCGTTATTCAACAGCGGAACGTATATATCGTTTATCAGCAGTGGTTTTTAATTATTGTTCCCCTTTGTAACAGAGATTCTGTAACACACTCACACTATTGCAAATCGGTTGTGTTATTACTTTTCATCCTTTTAATCATCTTTTGAGCCATAAACACATATTTTGAGGTCATGATTAATATGAGGAGCTAAACCCCATTGCTGAGGCGATAGAGGAAGCTATTTTTCCAACAAAAAGTGGTATATTTTTATTTATCTATTTATTGCAATTATTTTTATGATTATTTTTCCTTGATCGATAATTGTTTGATTGATTTTTGTTAAACAATTGTGATTTCTTTTGATAGAGCATACTTGGACCTATGTTTTTGATGTTCTATGCTTCGGATTTACACTTGTTATTTTGAGAATCTACTCGTTGCAATAGTTTAGAATCAACTTGAATGAGAAAATTGCATGAATATAAATATTGGACTAAATCACTTTGAAATTGGAAAATAGTGGAATCTTAGCCTCAGTGTTCTTTTAATATTGATAACATCTTTGTTAGAGTTTGCCATAATTTTTAGCGAGTTTTCTATTTTTGTTTTGAATTTAAGTCTAAAAATCCTTCACAAGTCTGAGAGGAGCGACATCTTTCTTACCACTTTCTACAACAATTTAAAATCACATCAATTTTTGGCGCCGCCGACGCGGACTTGTTTTAGGGTTTTAGATTTATTTTTTTATTATTTTTGTTCTTTTTTACGTTTTTGGGTATTTATCTTTTGTCTACAGGTTCTGGATCATAAAGAAAATTGAGCCAAGGAGTTCGGTGATTTCGTAAAGACATGGAACGAAAGATTAAAGCAAAAAGAACGGAAAAGAAGACGATTTTATTTTAGTTAATTTGTTTTTAGGGTTTGTTTATTTTTAGAAAAGAAAAAAAAAAAGAAAAAAAATTGTATTAGGGTTTATTATTTTTGTAATTTTTTTTTTTTTTTTTACCCTACGGAAGGGTACTTTAAATATAAAGCTGTTTTGCGAGAGAAGGAGGACAATTACGATATTGTCTCTGCACATTGGGTTCGTACACTGACATAGGAGTCAGTGGCCCGAGTCGACTACAACCTATTCATCCCCCGTCTGGAACGGGAGGTAAGATTCTAAACACTCGCGAATCCCCTGTCAGTGAGTTACTGGACTCCTTCGTATGCATATATGCTGAGGACTTGAATACGGCTGCTTTAATTTTCTAGTAAAGGGCAAGGCACGGCCATACAAGATAAGGGTTCGGATTTCATCACCGTTCTCTTCTTGCCCGCCTTAGGAACACGTAACTTACGCGAACCTAAGCCTTAAAATTTTGACTAGAACAAGACTGATAGGGTAACGAGATTAATAGGAAAGTCATTCGAAAAATATTGGTTACTCTTTTAAGCACACTTCGAAGTTCATGAAGGTTTGTGAGTTGAATGCGTGGATCGCACGCCTTGTAATTCGGTGAGGCCTTGGGTATCAAAGCTCCACCGAGCTTCCCTCGCCTCTATTCAACTTACTTTGACTTGGATTGATTCCAGAGGGGTTTGCTTAAATTGTCACGAATTCCTTTTCGAAAGATTAGAAGCTGGTCTAGAAACAATCTAAGTGGAGCGATCATGCATGCTTTTTGTTTGCTAGAAATCAATAGGTTTGATTTGGTTGAGTCGGCCTTGATTTGTGATTGCATAGAATCCCCTTCCTAATTCTTTTGTATGCATGAACGTAAAAGAGACGCCCTAGGTAGATTTGTTAAAGAAAAACCTAGTAGTTCTAAGCGTCTCGATTACCTCAATTTAGAAAGTCCGATTTTTGAAGAGTCCGTTTTTGAACGTCCGTTTGGGGAGACAATCCCTAATATTCCGATAGCACCAGAAATGGAAACTTTGAAAGCCTTGTTGAACCCGACTAGGGCTACTCGTCCCTCGTGTATCAGGTTAGCTGAAACAGAAGCAAATTATGAACTTAAACACGGGACCTTACTGTGCTCCCAATCTTTTTAGGGAAAGAAAATGAAAACCCCTATTTTCATGTTAGGGACTTTGAGGAAATTTGTAGTACCCTAAAGATTAGAAACCTTGATGATGATGCTTTGAAACTCGGGTTATTCCCTTTTTCCTTAAAAGATAAAGCCAAATCGTGGCTATATAGTTTGGCTTCTCGGGGTTCAATTGAAACATATGAACAACTTACATCTGCCTTTTTGAACAAGTTTTTCCCTAGGCACAAAACATCGTCTATTAGGACACAAATGCACGTTTTCTCAACGGGAGGAGAATCCTTGTATAGGTATTTGGAAAGGTTCAATGATCTATTAGCCCAATGTCCTCATCATGGTATCGAAAAGGTTAGGTTAGTTCAGATCCTTTATGAGGGTTTAGATTATTCCACTACAACCACAGTTGATGAGGCGATGACATATTTGCATGAAATCGCCGAAAAGACCCAACAATGGGAAAATAATAGGGAACCCCAGAAAACAATTCTTCTAGGCAGAGGAAACGTTAATAGGGTAGAAGGAGGCTTGAATCGAGATGCCAAAATTGCTACAATAGCAAAAATGTTAGAAGCTTTAGAAGTGGGTCGGACTAGTGGTAGATTGGAGCCTTTTTGGGAAGGCGAGAATAATGAAAGGGCAAGCCAATGCTCTCTATAATAACACTAGATTTGATAACAAGTCGAAGTTTGACCCATATTCGAGAAACCTATAATCCTGGTTGGAGAAACCATCAAGAACCTTTCGTGGTCTAAGGGCAGAGAATCAAGGTCGGTTTAGTAATTATAATGCTCCCCCGAGGTTTTGGCTATACTAAGAATCCTTCGAGGACTGTTCGGTTCAGAATCGAGTCATATAAGAAAATCCTAAGCTTAGAGGAGTCTCTCAACTTGTTAACTCAAGAAATGCAAAATTTGTATCGGTAGAACAAAGTCTACAAGCTAGTAACAGGATAGGACAAGAAAATAGTCGAGGCTATGTCCGAGTTAAAAACCAGAGTTGGTATGATAAATGAGTCTTTGAGAGAAAGAGGTAAGTTTCCTAGTCAAACACTACCCAACCATAGAGGAGTTCATGAAGTAGGTGCAAAATCTTCGAATCGGTTGAATCTTTATTAGAACCCTTAGGAGTGGTAGAGTAGTAGACAATCGAGGTAACCATGCCCTAGATAGTGAACATCTTTGTAGTTCACCCCTCGGGACCACCACTAGTGAGAGACTGATAAAATTTACGATGATGCCAATTCGGTTCTCGAGAGGTGTTCGATTCTCATTCCTAGAGCCCCTTTTCCCAACTATTAGTACCAATAAAGAAGGAATCGAACTTTAATGACATATTGGAGGTTTTTAAGCAAGTTACCATAAACCTTCCTTTATTAGATGCAATTAGGCAAATTCCTGCTTATGCCAAGTTCCTTAAGGATATGTGTACGCGAAAGCGAAAACTTAGCGTCCATAAGAAAGCCTTTTTAGCTAGTCACGTAAGTTCCATCATTCAGAACACCCACAACTCCAAAGTACAAAGACCCGGGTTCCCCTACCATTGCTTGTACAATAGGTAAACACTTAGGGTAGAAAAATCTTTATTTGACTTAGGAGCCAGTGTGAACTTCTTAACCGTACCATGTGTACTTACGGCTAGGACTTGGTGAAATGAAACCTACTCGGATGACATTGCGGTTAGGTGATAGGTCTTTTAAAATTCCTCGAGGTGTTATTGAGGATGTTCTTATTGAGGTTGACAAGTTTATTTATCCAGTAGATTTCATAGTCCTAGATACCTAACCTGTCCCCGACCCTGAGAACCAGATACCTGTGATATTAGGTCGCCCATTTTTAGCTACGTATAATGCGGTCATTATTTGTCGAAATGGTGTGATGAATTTATCTTTTGGTAATATGACTATGGAGATGAACATTTTTAATGTCAGTAAGCTACCCTATGAGCTAGATGACACATGTTTTGAAGAGGTGAACATGATAGAAGCCTTAGTTCAGGAGTCATTACCAAACATTTTGTCTGAAGACCCATTAGAAAGTTGTCTATCCCATTTTGGTTTAGATTTTGATGATGATATCACTATTGCACAAGTGAATGCTCTATTAGATTCTACCCCTGTGTTAGACACTGATAGATGGAAAGCTAGGTTCGAACCATTACCAGGTTTCGAGACTACCTTAATTCCTTCTTTAGAAGAGCCTCTAAATTGGACCTAAAACCACTACCCGACACTCTAAAGTATGTGTTTTTAGGCCCATCCGAGACTTTACTGTGATTGTAGCTTCCATTTGGATAGTGATCGGAAAGTAAGCTAGTAAAAGTACTTCAAGACAATAAGGAATCTTTAGGGTGGACTATAGCAGACATTAATGGTATAAGTCCTACTGTGTGTATGCATCAGATTCATTTAGAAGAAGACTCCAAACCTTCTAGGGAGATGCAACGTCGGATGAACCCTAACATGAAAGAGGTAGTTCGAAAAGAGGTGCTTAAGTTGTTAGATGCGGGTATTATCTACCCAATTTAAGACAGTAAGTGGGTCAGCCCTGTTCAAGTTGTCCCCAAGAAATCAGGTATCACTGTAGTCCAGAATGATAATAATGAGTTAATCCCAACCCGAGTGACCACGGGATGGCGTGTCTGTATCGACTATAGGAAATTGAACAAGGTCACAAGGAAGGATCACTTTCCCCTTCCTTTTATCGACCAAATGCTAGAGAGATTAGTGGACATAGTCATTATTGCTTCTTAGATGGCTACTCCGGTTATAATCGGATCATTCTTGCCCGAAGACCAAGAGAAAACCACTTTTACCTGTCCCTTTGGTACCTTTGCGTATAGACGCATGCCTTTCGGGCTTTGTAATGCCCTGCACGACTTTTCAGCGTTGTATAATGAGCATATTTTCCGATATGGTAGAACGGTTTCTAGAGGTCTTTATGAATGATTTTTCAGTGTTTGGTTCATCTTTTGATGAGTGCTTGCATCATTTGACATTAGTGTTGACTAGGTGTAAGGAAAAGAATTTAGTGCTTAATTGGGAAAAATGCCATTTCATGGTTAAATCAGGAATTGTGTTAGGGCACATCGTTTCTTCTAAGGGTATAGAGGTAGATAAAGCCAAAGTTGACCTTATTAAGACTTTATAGGTCCCAAAAGCCGTAAAAGATATTAGGTCATTCCTAGGGCATGCAGGTTTTTACCGTCGATTCATTAAGGATTTTAGCTTGATTTCTAGACCTCTTTGCAATTTGCTTGCAAAAGATGTTAAGTTTGTCTTTGATGATGCTTGTTTAGAGGCTTTTGAGAAGCTTAAGCATTTACTCACTACTGCCCCGATAGTCCAGGCACCTAACTGGAACCTACCCTTTGAAATTATGTGTGACGCAGATTATGCTATAGGTGTTGTGCTAGGTCAGCGAGAAAACAAATTACTTCATGTGATTTACTATGCTAGCAAAACTCTAAATGATGCCCAAATGAACTATACAACTACGAGAAGGGCTGTTAGCCATCGTGTTTGCCTTGGATAAGTTTAGATCCTACCTATTAGGTTCTAATATCGTAATCTATCCGATCATGCTTTGCTTTGAAATACCTTTTGTCTAAGAAGGATACTAAACCTAGATTGATTAGGTGGATCCTTTTGTTACAAGAATTTTGTCCGGACATTAGATACAAAAAGGGTCTTTGAAAATGTAGTAGCAGACCACTTGTCTAGGCTAGTTGTTAGTTCCCCTAATGATTCTCTTCCTATAAGGGATAGCTTTCTGATGAACAATTGTTCTCTGTTTCCCAATCACCTTGGTATGCGAATATAGTGAATTATCTTATTCTTGGTCGAATGCCTCAACATTGGGGTAAGCAAGATCGTTCTAGGTTTTTAGCCGAGGTTAAGCATTTCTTTTGGGACGATCCTTATCGTTTTACGTATTGTCCGGACCAGTTATTAGGAGATGTATACACGAGAGTGACCAGTCCGGTATTATCTCCTTTTGTCATGAACATGCATGTGGGGGTCATTTTAGTGCTAAGAAGACTTGCTAAGATATTGCAGTGTGGTTTTTCTGGCCTTCGTTGTTTAAAGACTCCCATAGTCATTACATTTCTTGTGAGCGTTGCGAGAAGTTAGGAACCATTTCCGTAGAAATATGATGCCTTTGAACCCTATTTTAGTGATTGAGGTTTTTGATGTGTGGGGCATTGATTTTATGGGTCCATTTCCTAATTCTTTTGGTTATCTTTACATACTTGTCGCTGTAGACTATGTGTCTAAGTGGGTTGAGGCGGTTCAAGTGTAAAACAAATGAGCACGGGGTCGTAGTCCGGTTTTTGAAAGAGAACATACTTACACATTTTGGTACACATGAGCTATAATTAGTGATGGAGGTTCACACTTTTGTAATAGACCGTTTGCACTTTTAATGAAACAATATGGTATTACCCACAAAGTAGCAACCCCATATCACCCTGAGACTAGTGGTCGGGTAGAGGTCTCCAACGGGAAATTAAGCGTATTCTAGAGAAAACAGTTAATCCTAATAGGAAAGACTGGTCGTCGAGGTTTACTTGATGCCTTATGGGCTTATCGTGATCGCTTTTAAGACACCCATTGGAATGTCACCTTATCGTCTAGTATATGGCAAGGCATGTCACCTTCTGTCGAGTTAGAGCATAGAGCCTATTGGGCTATTAAGAACTTAAACTTTTCACTTGACAAGGCGGGAGCTCAAAGCTCCAGCTCAATGAGTTGGACGAGATTCGTAGAAATGCATACGATAGTGCTAAGAAGTATAAGAACAAAATGAAACTTGTGCATGATAAGAATATTTTACGAAAGTCATTTTCTCAGTCAAAAAGTTCTTACGTATGACACTCGTTTGCATCTATTTCCGAGAAGTTGCGCTCTCGGTGGACCGGTCCTTTTATGGTCCGTCTTGTTTTTACTCATGGCGCTATTGAGATTGAGACACCAGATGGTAGTAGTTCTTCAAAGGTTAACGATCAATGATTGAATCCCTTTTAGAGCCTTTTCCTACAGGTGATGTTGAGGAGGTCCCTCTGGAGGACCCTGTTTACCTTGATTAACCATCGAGGCGGTTTGTAACGTTGTATATTATTTTTGTAGGTTTTTGGTTATACTTCACCCAGGTACTATCTTTCCGACTTCTCTCTTTACTATTTCCTCATGTTACTTATATTTTTGGTACTGTTCTTTAATTAGAAACATTGAGGACAATGTTAGATTTAAGTTTGGGGGTGGGGTAGAAATTTATGCTTATTAAGGATGGCACTAACCAATCTAAGTGGATGGAAGCATTTTGGTTGTAGGAGTTGAGGAAACAATCTGATTAGATGGAAACATCTAAAGAGTCTATTCATAAAAGCACAGAGCTCAGGTGTTAGAATTAAAGAAGAAAAAAAACATGGTAGTTTCGCCATATCTCGTTGAATCCTTTTCACTTCTATTTTTATTTTGTTTTCTTTAAAATATGTTTGTCTAAGTGATTAGGTGGGGCTCACGATTCAAGTTGTTACCACTACTAGGGTGAAATAGAGTGATGAGATACCGAAAAAAAAAAAGTTGAAAAAAACAAAAAAAAAGTTGAAAAAAAAAAAAAAAAAAAAAAAAAAAAAAAATGAGACCGGACCATCGGACCAACCGGAATAAATTCAATAAAGTCGACCCTTTGGAACCCTTGTATATGCAGTTGTGTTGACCTAGAGTTAGGATTATCGACCTTTGGCTCCCTTGTATATGCCGGTGTGTTGATATTAGTCCAGAACAAGATTTCAATCCATTAGGATAGGTTCATTTTGGCGGTGGTCTTGAGACGAGATATGAGAAACATGGGGTTCACCTTAGTCAACATCAAAACCATCTATGTTTTTCTATATCCATTTCTTAATCTGTCCATGTGATTGGTTGACTCCGTTTATGATGTCCGAAACTATCTCGAGTGAGAGCTCTGTGACTTATATATGAATTTTAGTATGCTTGAG
This sequence comes from Papaver armeniacum, assembly GCA_023531295.1. NCBI lineage: Eukaryota > Viridiplantae > Streptophyta > Magnoliopsida > Ranunculales > Papaveraceae > Papaver > Papaver armeniacum. Next base: position 85,964 of record JAJJWW010007970.1, read on the forward strand.
TGCAAATTAGGTATACGGCAATTGGAATTTCGCATCAGGGTACTTCCTCCTGTAATCAATAAGTATGCCAACCAAGGAGATTCTTTAGTGCCTTCCAAGGTTCTGCGTAGATAGTTAGGTTCTGGAGTAAAGGTTTTGTGGGTACATTGGTAAACCCTCCCGAGACTATAACTCGGCCACTAGGGCTACCTAGGGGTTTAAAGGCTTATTGCATACGCTAAATGCAATCGACGATGCCTGCTGACGGTGAGTTAGGATTTTATTTTATTTTTTGCTCGAGGACTAGCAAATAATAAGTTTGAGGGTATTTGATAGACACATTTTTGTGTTTAATTTGTCTCGATTCTTTATTTTGATAGTGCTCATTTTTTGTACTTATTATGGTGTTTTATGTGTGTGTAGGTATTTTTGGCCAATAAACATTTTTGGAAAATTGGCTCGAAAAGTTGTACCCGGAGGACACATACTATTCGGACTCTCATTATGGATAAGGGGTACCCCAAATTACTAAGGGGGCACCCCCGAGGCATCCCAAAGGCATCGATAAATACACCCCTACTCGGTTGGGGACCACCCATCTTCTACATTCAAATTCCGAGAATTGGCGGGAAAAACTATCTTTTTTGGCAGATTTGTAGTTCGAGTTTTGAGCGATTTTATGGAGATTCAATGGCTTATTTTTGTTGGGATGGACTGTTAGAGCATCATAAGTCTCGTACGGGTGTTTGGATCGATCAACTTGGGCTGCATGATTGTGTTTGAGCAAAACGGGGAGGTGAAGTTTTCACGTTTTTTTTTTGTTTGATTATATTTGGCGATTCTGAGAGATTTGAGGCAAGATAATCTTTCTGAGATTCATATCAATCTAATAAAGGGATTGGAGTGACACATGCGGCTCGAAATGCGTTGAGAAGCTTGGGGAGAAAATAACGTGGCTTAGGGGGAAAGAAAAGTCCGAGACTTTTTCAAGAAAAGAAGGAATTATATCGAGTTTTAGGGCTTGTTGGCTATAAAAAGGAATCTTTGGGAGTCACAAAGGGGTTACGTACACTTTGGGAGGTTTAGAAGAGAACAGAAGCTAAAATCACGAGTTGAACATTTTCTTACGATCTTTGCAACATCAAGAACACGAAGAACATAAGACGCACGAGCATTTGTCGCAGAAAACTGTCGTTATTCAACAGCGGAACGTATATTTCGTTTATCAGCAGTGGCTTTTAATTACTGTTGCCCTTTGTAACAGAGATTCGTAACACACTCACTGCTTGTTGCAAATCGGCCGTGTTATTACTTTTCATCCTTTTAATCATCTTTTGAGCCATAAACACATATTTTGAGGTCATGATTAATATGAGAGCTAAACCCCATTCTTGAGGCGATAGAGGAAGCTATTTTTCCAACAAGAAGTGGTATATTTTTATTTATCTATTTATTGCAATTATTTTTATGATTATTTTGCCTTGATCGATAATTGTTTGAATGATTTTTGTTAAACAATTGTGATTGTGATTTCTTTTGATAGAGCATACTTGGACCTAGGTTTTTGATGTTCTATGCTTCGGATTTACACTTGTTATTTTGAGAATCTACTCGTTGCAATATTTTAGAATCAACTTGAATGAGAAAATTGCATGAATATAAATATTGGATTAAATCACTTTGAAATTGGAAAATAGTGGAATCTTAGCCTCGGTGTTCTTTTAATATTGATAACATCTTTGTTAGAGTTTGCTATAATTTTTAGCGAGTTTTCTATTTTTGTTTTGAATTGAAGTCTAAAAATCCTTCACAAGTCTGAGAGAAACGACATCTTTCTTACCACTTTCTACAACAATTTAAAATCACATCACATTGCATCTTGGTAGTGCCGGTATATATCACGCGGCCCACTAATATATGAAGAAGGTAATACTATCTTCTTGTCTAGTTAAATCTATTGAGACAAAAAACGTATCAAAAATTCATGCATGTTTGATGTAATCGAGGATATAAAATTAGAAACATACCAAGTGTTTGCTTTCTTTTAAAACCAAAGTGGATTATGAAGATTTGAGTTTGAATTTGATGTTATAAAAAAAAACAGAATGCACATATATGTATTCTACTTATAACTTACCTACGTTGGTTTCGCCAGCTCTTTGTGCGTCTTGTAGTCCTTCGTGGATTTCTGCCTTTTTGATTTCTTTTTGATGACGTAATCCATCCGAGTATGGCGGAGTCAATTTTAATCCAATTATCGCAACGTGCTATTGCAACAATCGCCCTCCTCGAAGAAAAAAAGTGAATCATGATTGCTTCGGATCATCCAACAATTGAAAGATATAAAAAACACCCAAAAAATTGATTAAAAGGTACTATAAAAAGGTGAGTTCAGGTTGTTGGATTTATAGATTGTATTACTTAATACCTACAAAAGTTATGATCGGAAACACTTTAGAGAAGATGTGATGCAGGTATATAGTAAACGATGTGTCATAATTTAGGAAAAACATGAATTCAAAAGCTTTCATTATTAAATACCGTATTAATATCTGCAGAATGTACGAATAGTATCCACGACATGACATCTTTCTTCCATTTTCATATTTGCTCTTTATATCCCACATGTAGCTTTTATAAGGGAGTAAAATTGGATATATATTTTATAGGATCATAATTACCACCCGTCTCAAAGACATGTCAGAGATTCCCAGCCGTTACTTGCACTACTATTTCACGTTCAGTATGTTGGTAACTTTCATCACCTATTGGCACTGTAATTGCAACACAGGAAGTACTTTGAAGAGTGTCTCCAACTGATCTTTAGGTTGCTCTTTAATAATCAATTGGCAATTCAAAAGATCTCGTTACGCACCTTGAAGAAAAACATGGTAAAAACTATCGTGTATTCCTTGGCTGACTTCAACATACAGTATCGAACACATCGTTACCTTCCTTCATCATCCACTTAATTTCACGATCGTGTCATAGAAATATATTTCTAGATATCACGGTCGAGGTGCTTTATCTGGAGGTAAAAAACTACCTTTCCTATGGTAAAGTTGTCCTTGAATACAGAAAGTATAAACCCCTTTTGTACCATCGGCGAGATCCTTATCAAACTAAACCCCCATCGAAGTAAGCGAAAAACAACGATTATAAGTTGATGTTAATCCTAAAAATTCTTTCCCTCTTGCTCCTCGATCATCAAACAACTCCGAAGTTACATAGGTGGCTCAACAAATAGTAAAGATATCTTTCCATCACCACAACAAAAACTCTCACGATTCACGATGGAAAATCTTCGCTTTACATTTTGGACATGTTTCTAATGGTGGCAAATGATACTTTATAAATCCAACTTGGTAAGTAAGTCCTCTTGCACAATTATGGAACAGAGATCTTCCTACAACACTTCGGCGTGGACAGCCTATCCATATTTCGACTTGACTTCCTTGATTCGACTATCATTCCTAAACCTACATAGATAATAAAGAACACTTCCTCGTATAGTTAATCAACTAATTTATCCCGAAGGAAACTGGGACAACTCCAAACTTGATTATATTTTTACTCTAGGTATACTGGTAAAAACCTTATCCTTGTCCCCACAAATCAACGATCCTCACACAATTAGATGGAAACAACATCCTTCCGGGTCTTTCTCATTAAAAATTTACAATTTCAAGTAAAACAATCACACAACAACAACATAAACTACCGTGGATATTATTATTATTATTATTTTTATGGAATTAGCACATAAGGCACTACCAACTTCCGATCGGCTTGCCACTAATGAGTCGACAATTTAGCTAGATTACCCCACGTGTACTTCAAATTACGAAAATATAGCAACATCTTTTCATAAAGTGCCGGGAAGAGAAATTTCGTTTTCATTTTCTCTAGCATATGTAAATTCTACTAAATTTTTTCACGATTTTCATTAGTTACTAGGTATTTAATTGGTCATATGCTACAAAGTATTCGCCAATTTCTAATAAAGTGACAACCATCTCGTGGTTCATTTGGAAAAATAGATGTTTTGTGATTTTGAAAAATTACTCCCAATCCAAACTTAGTGATTGAACAAATTAAAATCATCTACATGTTATTCCCACTATTTCTTCACCAAATATTCTTGACCTCATATCTCGGGATCAATTAAACCCTCTTGGTCTCATATAAAAACGGATTGGATTATATTTATTGATGCTTCCTTTAATTAAGGAAGAAGATCTCAGTGGTAGATACCTATATATAGATACCTATATATACTCGGTAAATCAAGATCGTTATGCACATTGCGGCGGGTTCGAGTTAGGCTACTTCAACTCTCCAAGCGTTTGTACATCACAACATCTTAGAGCAAGTCGGTCCGACTAGTCTAATTTGATCATTTATTTGTCCATGTGGATAGGCAAACTTAATTTCTCACAACGGTCAATAGGCTAGTTTAACTAGCAGACTTGACTTATTGTATAAACAAATAATTCGTTTAACTAGTGGGACCCATTTTTATATTAAAAAATATTTTATAATATCAAGCGGGACCGTTTATTAAAAAGATTTTATAAATAAAAATATATATAAAACTAAGTTAAATAACTTTTTCGTTTTTTACTTTGTTTTGTTTTTTGTATATTATTTATAATAGGGTATGGTTTCAAATTGAGACGACCAGTTCTGTGTGAGACGATGGTCGTGTTTGCTAGAACCGAGCCTTTGCTCAATGTGAGTCTGTCGGTTCGAGATGGAACCTGTCGATCTGAAATACCATAAACAATGGTCGACTCAATCTAGATACAATGGACAAAATTTACATGAAAGTTTGTCCACCCATTATAATCAAATATCTTGATATACCAGTTACATTGGACTCGCTCTTATAACTTAGAACCCAACGTCCCCGTTTAATTAGAACGATTTTTAGGGACTACTCTAGAATGGTGGGGGACTACCAAATGATAAGAATATCTACCCTATAGTTATAAGGGATGTCCTAAAGTGTGGAAATGACTAACCTACCCTTAATATATATATAACCACCTCCTCCCATCACCTCGCCCGCTCATCACCCCAGACCACCTCAAACCACCACCGGCGCCACCTCTATTTATCGCTTAATTTAAATCATTAACAAAACAAAATCAAAACCAAAATTATAACAAACCCATTATTTGTCATTCGTTTTGGTTGAAAAATGAGAAGTAAGTATCAAAATGAGTTGAAAATGGAAGTTGCGAGAGAGAAGTTGGCTAGCAATTATGTGAAAATTTTTGTCGAACTAGCTTAACTCAACTTTAATGGAGGTTTTTTTTTTCCGAGAGAAAAGTTGGTTACGTCGCAAAAAATGTCTTAGCGAACTTTTAGTTAGGATTACGTCGTAAAAAGTTGGCTACGTCGCAAAAAATTGATTACGTCGGAAAAAAGTTCGGTTACGTCGCAAAAATTTGGTTACGTAGCAATTTTTCTCCTAACCGAACTTTCTCTGAAAAACCTATATATTGAGTTGATTCGTCGCAATTTTTCTCCTAGCTTGAACTCCTAGTTCGGTTACATCGCAATTTTCTTCTCCTAACAGAACTTTTCTCACGAAAGAAAAAACTCCATTAAAGTTGAGTTCGGCTACTGTGTTTTTAGAAACATTAATAGAACTACACTTGCGAGATGAGTTCGGCTACATGTTCTTTAGATGTCGTAGACGAACTTTGTTAACCAAACCGAAATCAATTTGTAAATTTTTCATTTTTAGGAATGCTTTGGCCAATTCAAGCACCATTAAATAAATTTGAAGTATCCATGAGTACCCAAAACATCATACTCTTGTTGTGGCTCTTAAAGAAAAAGATCTAATTTTTTTTCTTCCAAAACCCTCATCTTCATTATCATCTTCATCTTCATCTTCATCTTTTTCTTCCCCCTCTCAATAATTCTTCTTTTGAAAAACATCAACGTATTAATTTAATCTCACTAATCATTAATTAACTCACAAATCATTACCAAGGGCAAATTTGGTATTAAAAAAAACTTAGATAAGGGCCCCAATTAAACCAGACTTAAATACTGAGCGTGGTCCGACATGTACCGCACTACCGCTACATATTAACGCGTGTCAAGAAGAAACATAAAGAATCACGCTAACGCTCATTTCTTTCGACAAACCAAAAGCACCTCTGTTTCCTTTCCATTCTCAAAACCCTAACAAATTTCAATAGTCTCCCCGTGGAAATCAAATCAGAGATATTAAGTCGTATTCCAGCTCAATCTATACTCGATTGCAAATTAGTCTGCAAAAATTGGAAAAATATTGTTCATATTGTTTCTGATGATCGATCGTTCTCTCAGAAGCATCTACACCATCTTAATCACCCATCTACTGCTGCTGAAGATTCCTGTAAGTTGGGTTTTCTCGCTTCATCCTTTGAGGAATTGTACTTTTTTGAATATGATCAGAATCAGGAGTTAACAACACCCATTGAGAGAATTAGAAAGATTAATCCAACACCAATTTATGGGGGTTCCTTAATTGGTTCGTTTAATAGTTTAATTTGTCTTGCAATAGGTCATCCTGATATACCTGATTGTCCTGTTTGGATATTTAACCCTTTCACCAAAGAACATCTCATGCTTCCAGAAATCAGAGGGACAAATGAATATGATGAGTGTGATGAATGGTCGTTCGGATTTGGTTACCTCTCTGCAACAAATGAGTACAAAGTTGTAGGAATATATGTGTCCCCAAAGACCAAGTTTATAGAAGTCTACATATACACTCTAGGCAGTGGCAAAGGATGGAAAGACCTTGGAAAGTTCAATATTAAATTCGGCCCTAAGCTTAATTCTGAACATGGTTGCTTTGCCAATGGAGCTATTTACTGGGTTAATGCTAAGTTAAATACCATCTTGACCTTCGACTTGATTGAGGAAAAGTTCTGCGAACGTTTTGCACCTCCTGGATTGCCACCAAACACTTATTTTCGAATTGATACATTAGGGATTTTGGATGGGTTTTTGTATATTGCAGTTTATGAAGGAGATGAATGTTTTGATATATGGCTATTAAAAAAGAAGAATGGTAATCACGACAAGAAAGAGGGAGAGGAACATCAGTCATTGGGTTGGAGTAAAGAGTTTAGGGTTAATGAAAGCCATTCATTAGCTGTTACAAAGAGTGGTGGCGTTTTAACTTACACTGATAATGAGTACTCTCTCAACATTTATGATACTAAAGCTTCAACTTCGAAAAGGCTTGTGAATTTTGAGGAACGGGTTCTTCGAGTAAACTGGTAATCTTCACTGAGTCTCGGCAGTAATATTCATATCGTTCTGTAGACTTAGGAGTTTCATTAACAAGCAATCTTTGTGTGTTAGTGAGTGATATATATTTATATATAGATTTTCTAATTTTTCTTGTATTTTGTCTTTATATTGTTTATCCAACTTTTTGGCAGTGTTTTTCTATTTTGCGTTAAACTACATTGCTTAGTAAATTGTGCCTTTTGTTAGTGGCTTGACCTTAATTTGTTGGGTATGATGTACACTGTAGTGCCATTTTTCGTTTATACATAGTGGTCGAATAAGCATATGCTGGTAAAATCATAAATTTGAGTAGGAAACTGCACTGAAATTTATCTCCAAACTGCACTGAAATTTATCTCCATCTGTCAATAAATTTCATAAAACAGTTATTCAATTAGGCATAGTTCTCTGTGATAACTAACTATCTTTATGCTTCCATTCTGTCATTTACTATAACCGAACTAATTGCTTATCGCCAATGAGCTACTTTTCCACCTCCATTGGAAGGATCAATTAGCTAGTTACCTTGCAGACCACAATGAGGATTCAGAACTATGACTCCTTGGGCAGCAAGGATTTTGGCATTTTCCTCTAAATGGATGAATTTGCACTTAAATTGTGGTTATTCACACACTTCATGCCTACTTCCAAAGTTGTATCAATTTCCCATGTTTTAACTCTGATTCAATTAGATATCAAGTTGCATCACTGCAATCTGATATAACAATGGCATAAATACGTACGCATTTAAGGCGTATTCAGTAGCCAACACTAGCTCAGTTGCATTAGCTCTGTAAACATTCACTACTACTAAAACATTTATTGATATCTCATTCCTATCCGTCTATATCATTTTCATTTTCCCCGTCGTTTGCATCTCGAGATATCCGAAATGCTTAATGCTGTCAGCTGGGCTTTGCTTGTTTTTCTGTTAACAGTCAGCTCTCATGTGAAAAAGCTTTTGAAGCTCTCTGAGGAGATACAGAAGTGACAGCTTTTACACTATTTTTTATCAGGGTTGATGACTATGATCACTAGAACAGTTAGTCAATAGGTACAGGTGTCTGTGATAACTATGTGTCATTTACTGCAACCGACCTAATTGTTTATTGTCGACAAGCTATTTTTACATCTCCCTGTCCAACTCAATCTCTCTGCACCAGCCAGAAAAAGACTATTTCTACAGAAAAATGATTTTATACATAGTACAGCTTATATATGATAATGTGAAGGATCAATGAGCAAATTTCCTTTCAGGCTAGAACCAGGATTCAGAGTAATGATTCGCTTGGCAATGAGAATTATGACATCTTGAGTTTGCACTTAAATTGTGGTTATTCACACACTTTACGCCTACTTCCTTAACTGTATCAGTTTTCCATTTGTTTACCTCTGATTTAGTTAGATCTCAAGTTCTTTCATTTCGGTCTGATGATAACAATGGCATCGCTGTATATCTAAACTTTATTAGTAGCTACCACTAGCTCAGTTGTATTAGCTCTGCAAACAGTGACTACGACTGAAACTTTATTGATGTTTTATTCCTTATTCATGAGTACCATTTTATCCCCGTTGCTCGTTTTTTGTCAACGGTCAGCTCTCTGGGGATACAGAATGCCAGAATTCACTATTTTAAAACATTAAGTCTTTGTTGGCCTGCATAGAAGTTTCTGGCGCATCTGGTAAAGTGTCCTTAACTCATAGTGTCATCATCATCTGGCGATGCTTTAATTGTATTTATCAACGTTCAGCTTCCAGGTGAAAAAGCTTTTGAAGCTCTTGGGGGAAATGGGCAATAATAGCCTTTCTCTGTTTCATGGCCTGCGTATATAGCATCTGGTACTTTCAGTCACTGTAGTAATGCTGTCTATATGCCACGTCCATCGTTGCATCGTCATACTGCATTTCCTTCTCCTTCTTGTGCATCACAGAACCATCATCTGTTTCAGCCCCTACTCAAAATTGGGTCATCGTCATACCTGTAGTAATGATAAAATGTTATGTCAGTTTACCAAAAAAATCTAGGGCATAGAAGAGCACATTCAGAGATTCTAAGTTTACTAGATGATACAGGTTTTGATACTTAATTAGGTGTTATTGGTCGTTCTGGTATTGATGGCTGTCCTTCTGAGACTGAAAATGATCTTTTTTCAATGTATGCCGATATAGATAAATTTACTTCAGCAGCATCAAAATACTAGTACTAGTAGAAATGTGGAACAGAAGTCGATGAGTTTATTATGAGAGTTTCATAATTGGTGGTGGATGTGTATAGTTTTATTAAATCTGATTTGTTAATGGGTAGTGGTGGTCCTCTTTCAAATGAAGCTAATTATGAAATCTTTTTCTGCTGCTAAGCTTTCTGAGTTAGTATTCTAAGTAAAATCTTAAAATGAATACTCTGCATAGTGATAATTTAGTATAGGATTCACTGCTATGTAAACAATGCATGTTAATCTTACCATGATGATCTTTTTGTTCCAATCAGCATCATTCTTCCAATCAGCATCATTCCTTATAATACAAATTAGTAGAAATTATGTGTTTGGCCCTCCTCTTGGTTCTTACTCTCATGGCTTGGGCTAAAAGAGAGCTTAATTTTTTTTCAGTCCACTAGAGAAAGAGGGCCATGAGAATAAAACACAGTGTGATGTTAGTTCCACTAGAGAAAGAGGGCCATGAGAAATTATGTGTTTGAACAGGTGACTGACAGCTGAATAACAATGGTGCTCATCAGTGGTTCAGTGGTCTTCGTGAACATCCTCATCAGTGGTTCAAGGGTCAGACCTCCTCAACTCAAGGGCAACAGGGCAACTCACCATAGGAAAATGGTGATTCCTCATCATCCTGAGCCATGAAATATCCCCACAAGTCAGAGTTTGAATTTTCTCTGGAGAACTAAATGTGAAAATGATGCTGTCAGAGCCTATGAGCTCTCTTTTTTTGGATTGATCATCTGCATCTGCTGTTAGTTCTCTTTTTTCAGGTTTAGTCTCCCGTATCCTGTATTCTAGGCTTTCTGTTTTAGTGTAATGTTTCTTTCCCTGGATTTAGCCTGTTTCAGTGCAGTTGTTCTTACCCTGTTCTGGCTTTAATATACCTCCTGTTCATTTACCTGTCTTTCTTACGTTACTGGTCGGCATTTCTTACATTAAGAAAACTTAATATTCCTGAACCTGTTTGTGTTCTCTCTGAAATTTCAGTATATCTCTGTCAGGTTTTTCCTGCCTTGTCAAAAATCATCACCTTTCATTTTGTTTTTCTTGTTTTGTTGACCACCGGGTCTGTGTGACTACTGGGTATTATTTCCCATATTGCAAGTATTGCTAGCCCACTAATTATATCTACAAGCCTCTAACCCGGTGCATACGCACCGGAAATGTGTAACTCGCTGAGCATAAAGTTGGCATTATTTTATCTTTGTGATGTATAAGGACAACAAAATCTGTGGATTGGGAAGCTCTCGTTTTTGAAATTCAATGGTGTGAAATTTTGAAAAAAAGAAGAAAGATAAGTAAGACATCATCCGCGCAGCATTCTCTATTTTAAGTTAGATAGTGTAGTTTACATACCTGCACCAACTTTTCCCAAAATGCATCATTAGTTGATCTAATTTAATTTTAAAAAACCTTCGAGACAATATCATGCCGTTATTTGTCCTCCCATCAAACTCAGAGGCGGTTATATTTATGGCCACATCGGGTCATATGGAAAACTTATGAAAAAATCCATAAGTTCCATAAATCTGCATATGGCTATTGCATCATGATAGTCTTGTAACATGTATCTCGGCCCTTCACTAAGCTTTGATTGTGGTTTGTTTTTTTACAACGAATGATTAATTTGGACTCTTTTGCGAAATACTATTAGAACAGACAACGTCCCTTAATGATCAATGAGGCATTCATGTGATCTTTGCTCTGCCCTAAATGCAAAGTGCTCCCGCGTTACTGTAAGCTTTTTCCCTTTTTCTCTCTGGTTGAGGCTACTTCTCTGTATAATTGGGTATCCATCTTCGTTTTCAACATAAGGAAACAGAAACGGGTTTGCATTCCCCTAAAACTTGGATAAAATTTAGTGATCTTGTTTTAGCCTGGTCTCTTTTCGACGATTATTATATCTCTGCACGTATTCTTGCTATTACTACTGCCTGGGATTATAGGGCAAGCCCCTCTAATACAGTTAGTGAGTTATATTGGCACCCATCTTTTTTTAGGATGCAATGAGTATCAATGTACCTAGCACCGTTTCAGGTTCTTGATGACGATCTTTTGCCATATGCTAAACACTTGTGCAAGAAGATTACTTTCATGTAGCATTTTGATAAGATTATTTCTATTGTTTCATGCCCCAGTTATATCATGTATGCTAGTGTAAATGTTGGATCTTTGCCATCGTCTGGTAGCAGTGTGTTGATCGTATGGTAGCAGTACGATCACATTTTTTTGTCTTTTTCTACAAAATTACCCCACCAACCATTTTAGCAAACATATCTATTTGAAAGGACGCTTGGGTAGTATGGTGTCTTTTCTATTAGTTGTCTATTATGGAAGTTTTATGGAAAGAGATGTGTCTAACATGAAGAGATGGGTCATATGAGACATGATGACAGTGTAATGACATGGAAATTGAGTAGAAAAAGTTTTTCATTCATTTCTACCTTTACGCCAAAGAATCACGATTTCCCACACTTAACTTGTGTTTCAGTTGTCTGTCTTCTCTTTCGGTTCCGTCTTCCCATAGTACGTACCATTGTTTTCAACACGTTTCTTTGTAAGTTGTCTTATGATGGCGGCATGATAATTACTTTATCCTTAAATCGTACCTTCATTTCAAACAACGTTGATCTAGCACTATTAGTAAAGGCTGCCAACATTCTCCGAATTTTCTGCATAAGTTAAATATGCCATTGCTCGCATTTAACATTCATTTATTGCATAAAACTTTGTATCTATAGGATTATTAGTCTGAAATCACTAGGTTTTTTAGTCTAAAAACATTTGCAAAGTCAAATATGATTAATAAAAAACTAACCTTTCTGTGGTTGGTTCGTTGTAATGACTTTAAATCATGCAAGTTTTCACTTCATACGATCAGAATGGAGCACTTTGTTTTTGGGTGGTTATGGCAGCAATATAGGAGATGTTTTTTTCTAATGGTGTGGTTATGTATTGCATCATTGAACATTTAAGAGTTTGTAACCGTTGGTTGTGAAGGGGGTCATGTTGTTAAATTAGAAATTTCATCCATTAGACATTTTAAGTGGTCGTTGGAGTTCTTCTTGTGTCTTTTAAATGTTACGCGATTTGTTGGGTTTGCCTACATGGAAGTGTCTTAATAGGATTAGCCAATCGAGAGAATGATGAGCGAGGGGATAATTAGTGTTTAGGTGGCTTCATCTGAATCAAAAGTGACTGTGGTATCGACATGTGGCGACCTGGGGTCTCTTATTATAAAGAAAGAAGATTGCTGGGCTTTACCTTTTCTTTCAGAATTTTGTTATCTGAATTTGATACTCCGTCAGAGATTTGTTATCTGTTTTTGTGTTTTAAAATGAGAATAGAACAGGTAGGGCATTGGCCCCCATCGCTAGAGACCATTAAATCTGTTTATGCCTTCCTCACAACCCGACATTATTTTTCTTCCAGGGTATAAAGGCTCCTTACTCTCATATGGAGTTTTTATTTGAAGTCATATTTTCTCTCTTCTCGAAACTCCGGCTCAATTTTTCGACCTTCCTCATTAGAATTCGAAGTGTTCGAAATACCCATAAAAATTTAAAATCTTTGAGCTCTTGAATTGAAAATCTACATAAATCTAGAAAATTTCCTTCACATCCGATGAACACAAGAATTCTGAGGCATAATTTGGTAAATGGTAGGAAATCAGGAATGACTACTACTACCAACTATCTCGCAACAAATTCTTCAAGGAATTTGATCAAGATATAGAATATTTTCATGCTTCGGCCTCTACTAGGAAAAGAATTAACAATATTCTCTCTCTTCGTGAACCTCTGGTCATTCGGCTTTCGGATAGAGACCAAAATAAGCACTTCTCAGTTCTTGGAGTATGGATTTTCTTTTCTAATTTAATAGAGCCACGCATTCGGAGTCGGAAAATTTATCCCTTATTGAGATTCCTTCCACACATTAGGAAATTTCAAATACTCTATCAAATATAAATACTTGGGGAGCCACCAATCCGATCGGTTTCTTACGAGTTTTTCCAAAGCCATTTGGAATATAGGTCCTAATATTATTTTGACCATTCATGATTTTTCAAATGGGGCTCTTTATATACTAATCAACATCACTTTCTTTTCATGTATCCCAAAACAATTACTCCTCAAACACCACAGGATTTCCACCCCCATTAGCTTGAGAAACACAATTTACAAACAAATCTCAAAAATTCTTTCATATTGGCCTGAAGCCTCTGTTAAATAGATTAATAACCCATGTTAGAGCATTGCTCGGTTGAACCTACAAGTTTTGATATCCCAATCTTATTGTCAATGTTACGTGATCAAAACTAATCTTGATTTCTAGTCTACTCGTCAAGTTTCAAATAGGTTATAATTGTAGTTGAGTATCGAGAGATCATCCTTGAAGAGGCGAAGATTGTGAAGACATTTTGAAGAACTTCTACCAGGTATGTGAAGGCGAACCATTCTATTTTACTCACTATACCATTATTCTATCTATTGAGATTATATATGTCATTATGATTTATAGTAGATTAACCAAGAAGATGTTTCAGATCAAGCTTGTCTTGTGAAAAATCTTGAAATATGATTAAGCGATTAGATGTTCAAAGGTCCTTAACAATATTAGTTCTATGAATTAATTTGTGGATCAATTGAAAATTTCTCATGCAAATGATTATATCACTTGGGAATGTTTCAATCGTGCGAAAGAAAGATATATAAACTTCTTGAATTTTTACTCGGGGGTAGGTTGGCGAACTTCGGTTTGCAAACCATAGATATCCGAGATTCGAAATACGGGAAGGTTGGCGAACTTCGGTTCACGAACCGTTGCACCACGACTTCGTGAACAAGCCTTGCGGTTCCGGACCCATTGTACCAATTGTCCACGACAATGTTTGCGATTCTCAAAGACTTATTATTTTAATATGTTTAGCATTGCTAAAACTCTCTTAAACACTTCTAAGACTTCATTAATTTATTAAAACACTTAGGTGTTTGAATCATGATTAATTTCTTAGGTGTTTAATTGAACATCAAGTAGTTTTTAGCTCTTTGGTTAACTTTCCAAACCGAGCAGTCATTATACAGTTCTTGAATTGGTCTAGGACCTATGTGTATAGTCTTTTATTGTAGTTTGAAGACCTATTTTGTTTGCTTGATTCTCAAGTTATCTTGGCTTGAATTATAAGATAATTCCCTGGTCTTTAAAAACTATAACTAGAGCATCCACGACCCTTTGTCTCTATTTGATTCTATAGTCGCCTCTATTGACCTTTTAGGTCTACGACTAAAAAGAATCGCTTCAGGATCGTTAAGCCGGTCCGACTATTTTTATCTTGATAGTTAAGTGAATCCGAGTCATGTTTTTCTATTATCGAGGTTTTGTAATCTCTTTCGGGCAAGATAGATAGTAGTCACAAAGTTTCTTCGTCTCGGACTTTGTGATTCCCCAAGATAGACATCTAAATACTGATTTTAGTTGATCTTTCGACAATTTTTATTGAGAGGTGGTTAAGAATCTAAGATGCTCTTCGGGAGTCGTAAGTTTCGGATTTGTGAGGTTTTCAAACTTTCCATTACAAACATATTTCCACACCTTGATCTTTGATCTATACGAAAAATCAAATATGCTTATCCTGTTAGAGGCGGATTGGTATCAAAAGTCTTTATTTTGGATAAAAAGTAACTCTTAGGATGTAAGGACGTCGGCTAAAGGGAATCAAGTGTGTAGAACCTTGCGAGGTTCAAGAGGCGTAGAAGCGCGGCTAGAAGCGAATCGCTTGGAGGGTGGATTCGGTCTCAACTACATTCCGGTCCAGTATGATAGTAGGATAGTGTCTATAGCAGCTTAATAAAGTGTGGTGTTCAATCTGGGGTTTTTATGCTATTATGATTGGGGAAGGATCCGTTGACATGGTTATAATGACATAATCCGTTGACATGGTTATCATTTTTTCTACCAAACCCAACCGACAATGAATTTAAAGCTAATATTCTGGCGACATGTTCCTCGTATAAAACTCTACATTCCTACTAAAGCGAGAGAATTAAAATCGAAACTTCACCATCCACATATTTTAATTTCAACCGTTAATTTTCAACGGTTGATATTCAAAATGGTAGATGGTGGTCTTATACATCTCGGAATGATCTCATTTTTGGTGGGAGTGTAGAGACTTATAATAAGAACATGTCATCAAAAAATTAGACTGAATTCATTGCCGTTGGGTTTGGTAGATAAAATGGCGCTAAATGTCAAGATTATGTCATTATAACCATGTCAACGGATCCTACCCCATTATGATTTCCTCGTTAACAAAATTTCTGGTGTATTGTGTTTTTCCTTTTTCGCATTATATTGTTTATCTTTATAATTGAATTTACACAGGTTTGTATGTATTCAATATACCTAGATAGTCCTCTTAATTGTAATCCATTACGAGATTAGTTTCTTGTATAATTCGTATCTTGAAAGATAGATAACAAGTCTAACAACTTGGCGAATCACGATTGAATTATTTGGATACGACTAGATTAATCTTGGATATTGATTTTTGAGATTGTCCAGTACCACCTTAACAATCATAATTGGTATACATCTTTGATAAAGTAAAGGTTGAGATATTATCTCTATACATATTGTCAAGGATCATTAATTGGTCTTCTTGCAATTGTGTTAAGTTTTGTCTATACGAGTTCTTAGAACAAAAAACTTGGGTGTATT
Organism: Papaver armeniacum; assembly: GCA_023531295.1. Lineage (NCBI taxonomy): Eukaryota > Viridiplantae > Streptophyta > Magnoliopsida > Ranunculales > Papaveraceae > Papaver > Papaver armeniacum. The sequence goes on from JAJJWW010007970.1 coordinate 102,181, forward strand.
TGGTATCCTCACGTTTTAATTGGAATCGGAGCTTGCGGCGAACATTGGCCCGTAATAAGTCTTTGTTTGTTTTTGATCAAACTTGTATCTACATACTATATAAATGACACTAAACGGTTTTGATTATGCCAAGTTCTTAGAGCTTACCTCGAAGGATAACTCCTCGGTTTATTCTTAGAATCCAGGAGTGAGAATGTGTCTTTAGTTACTAAGGATATGTCTCTTGAGATAATTGAAATAAACTCAAAATTAGATGAAGATCTCACTAAGTGTTGTCATGAATCTCAGATTATTTAAGATCAAGCCTCACAGATAAAATCCCTCCAGGAAAAGCTTTCTCTGTATGCTTGTGAACTTAGTGAATCTCTAAATAGAGAGCGTGATTTTGAAACTATTAATACTTTTATTGATGGTATTAAAAAACTCACCCAAGAACTAAAACTTCGAGAAAAAATAGAGTTGATATTCTTGAAGATCTTGTCGGAAAAAATGTTCAAGAAAAACTCATGATCAAGACTCATAATCTTTTAGAAATTGATAAACTACGTATTCTAAGGGATAAATCTGAATTTGATCTTTGCATATCTAGAAACAATATAGTGCAGCAAAAAAAAGAAATTACTACTTTGAAGGAGATATCTCGTGTTAAGGAAATTTTTCTTGTATATTCCAAGAAAAATGTGAGAACCTCATCTAGAAAACAACTTATAAGAAAAAGTCTATCCCAGATCATGTAAAAGTTACTTCTTAATCTTTTCGTTCTCCTATTGATAGGAAGGGACATCTCCCCAATCAGTGTAATAGGCAATCCAATTAAAAAAGTTCACATAGAACCCCGTGAGTGGTAAGGTTGATTCTTGACTAAACATGGTTCAATGGATTGTGTTTCAAGACTTGAAGATTCAAAATTTTCCTCTTTACAAAGGACTCGCAACATATTTCTTGTTGTATTACTTATCTCAAGTATGGTGAGAATAAAAAGGATAACTTCAAGTCATATCGATCTAAGAAAGCCTCATCTTCTTACAAAGTCACTAGTTTTGCAAATATAAGTCATGTTAATATTAACGAAAGAATCTCTGTTCTTAGATCTTCGATTAACGAGACTAAGGCGTGGCATAAAAATAGCAAAAGCGTGATATTTCTTGAGATAATTCTCTTTCATATTTCTCTACTAACGTCAAGAGTTTAAGTATTGAACTTAAGAATGAATCAAGGATGTAATTGAGGATAAGAATGCATGGTAAAGGAAGTTTTGATGTATAAGAGAATGTAAAGCTGTTTACATCCTATTGGACTAAGCCAGAGTGAAATCTTTTGTGCATCATTTACTATTCCTTTTATTTTAATGATAGATGGTATTAATTAGGTCTTGTCACCGGAGTCGGGTTTTGTGGCTTGTGGGTTCGGGTATGTTAGATTATCTTACTCTACAAGTTTTCGGTTCAGAACCAATAACTTTGTTTCCTTGTTAACAAAAAAAAAACGTGTATAGAAAGGGCAGTCCTTATATAAATATGAGTTGAGACTTCTCTCAATATTACATTTTGTGTACAATTTTTGTCTCTTGATCTCAAATACGTAGATGCTTCTTGATGTTAAAAGCGTATGATTAAAGGAGAAAAAGAGTCAAAAATGTATTTGTTGATGAAGTTATTGGATTCTATGATTATCCTTTTACCATATCTTGCTTCTTTGCTCACGAACTTAGAGATCCTAAACTTGTTCAGATGTCTTCTGGCCTTGTTGGGAACTTGATGATAGATTTCAAAGTTGTGTTTGATCAGCTTGCCGCAACTAAGAAGAATATGATCTTCTAAAATTAGACCTAATGAAGACTTCAGAAGATCTTGCTTCACTAAAATATCTTGTGAAAGATTATATGTATGTGTTTTCTCATATGTTTTTCTTTTTATTAGTTAAATCCTTGAAGGAATTTTGTTCTTATTGTTTAAGGAGCAACATTAGTTTTTGGATTAGTTTTTATGTGTTACATTATCTATTCCAAAACTTTATCATCTTGCATAGTTAAAGTTTATTAATTAAATTTTATTTTGGAAGATGACTTTCAATACCTAATCTTCATGGTTATATATATGTATTGCTTATTTTGTGAGATTTGTTCTATGCTATCATTATTATTGATTAGAACATATATATCATATTTTCTCATAGGTTAAGCTCTTTCATTCTTGCAAAGAAGAGTAAATTACTTTGAGAATGAGGTTTGATCTTCATGGTTACACTTTTAGGTGAATAAAGCTGCTCACAGGATTTTGTAAGAGGTTCTTTAGGGATCGACTTATCTCCTTGATTGTGTAACCACCGGGAATAAGTGGTAAACTTTAATCTATAGGTTCGTACATAGATAGAAGTTATAATTATTATGTTGAGTCATATCGCGCTAATTGTTCTCTTGTTCGTAACTGTCGTAGAGTATAGTTTGTGTTGATGATTTTTCTCATGAAAATAGTGTATATTAGTGCCTTTAACATTAAGATCGCTATTTTTAACTTTTTTGTTCGCAACTGGCGAGAAGAGAGAAAAATATTGGATACAAATTTAATTTGTTCGTAACTGGCATATTATATTTAAAGTCCAAGAAAATTCTTCTCTCGTGACTAGAGTAAGGTCGCTCATGTCTTTCTTTCGGGAATGACATAAATAGTGAAATTTATTTTTGAACTTGTGCTTAATGGTAATATATTTGTGGGGGCTGCGGTTGTGGAATTGTAGGAGGTGCTCGTGATAGTGTAGGATCATAATATCGCAATGCACAAGACTCGCGGGATTAATAAACAATCTTTGTCGCGAGGCAGTCGAGAGCTAAAATAAATGACGCAATGAATAACGACAGGCAAAACATAAAGAAGACGTGAGACACTGGCGAGGGTTAAGAAGTGTCGCGAGATCAAATGTTTGTGCATCTGCGACACTACGCGAGACATTCCCGAAAATAAGGGTAGCTTATTTGTCATCCACTATGTATTACCCTATATAAAAGGGCTAAATGAGTCATGTTAAAGGGAGAGATCTTTTGAGAATTGTTAAGCAAGTCAATAGGGAGAGAAAGTTTAAGAGTGTATTAATTTCTAAGTGTAATTCTATTATCTTGTGTAAACATTTCATGGACTCAATCAATAAACATTCTTGATCTTACATCTTTCAATGGATTAATTAAACAAAATTGAGTAAGGGGTGTAGTGTGGGGAAATCCTGCTACTACATATGCGCTAGAAACAGGGAGATCATTTGTAAAGAGAGGAAATTGCAATTAAAGTTGTTTGAATCAAGAAAATGAGAAAGGAAAATCTTAAATTGGATGAAAAAGATATGGCATGCAGCACAGACACAAGAGTAATGATTAGCGAATTTCATGAAAATATCAGAGGAAGAATACACAAACGAGATTTTGAAGGAAAGAAGATTACGGATAAAGAAATATCATCACCTTTGAAGGATTGGGAAAAGCAAGAGATAACTTTTACGGCGGAGGAAATATCCAAAGAAAACTTGGATCACGCATCTCCTTGGTGATCGCAATAAACGCGTGTAAGAAAGGAGAGGAATTAGAGAACACAGTGAGAACATGGGTAGTGAACGGAGTTTTAATTGATACAGGGAGTCTGGTGAACATCATGTTTTATCACGCTTACAAAAAGATGGGATATAAAGACGAAGATATGATTTTCGCGGCGTACAATATTCAAGGTTTTGGTAAATCTATAACAAAAGTTAAAGGGGAGATAGAAATACGTATTCCGTTAGGAGGAATCGAAACACAGGTGGCGTTGAGTGTAGTGGATATGGAATCACCATATAACATATTACTAGGAAGACCATGGGTACATGCAATAAAAGTTTGTGGCGTCGACCTTCATCAATGTATCAAATTTCCTACACCAATAGGAATCGGCGAAATCAAAGGGATCTTTGCCAAAGGAAGAATATATTATCAAAATGAAGTAAAGTGTTGCGAAGAACAAGTAAACAAGCGAAAGAGTATATCAAAATATCGCAAAAAGATGGCAAGGGCGGCTAAGAAAGAAGAAGAATTCGAGTTTACATGATAAGAGCGAGAAGGAAGGCAAAGGCATACCTAGCGAGATCTCGGGAGAAGAAAATGATCTTGCGAAAGAACCAAAAGGACCGACCCCTATGGGAGCTTAGAAGCCGATTCGTCGCGGGGAGAGCAAACCAAAGAAGTGAATATTGGAACTAAGGAAAAACCCAAGATGCTAAAGATTGGAACTAACATGGGAGCGGATGAAGAGAAAAGAACCGTCGATCTATTGCGGGATTATAAAGACATCTTCGCGTGGGATATGGATGAAGTGCACAGTATAGATCCATCGGTAGCTTTGTCACAAGTTGGAAATTGATAAAAATGTGAAGCCGTTCAAACAAAGAATTAGAAAGATAGCAATGACATATCACCCTCGGATAGAAGAAGAAGCTGAGAAGATCTTTGGATGCGGGAATTATTAGACAAGCAAAATATCTGAATGGATAGCGAATATGGTTATAGTTCCAAAGAAGAACAAGGGAATAAGGATTTGCATTGATTTCATTTGATCTAAATAAAGCCTGCCCTAAAGGCAGTTTTCCATTACCGGACATTCCACAGTGGTCGAATCGTGGTAGGGAATGAAAAAGAGTATCATCGTTGGACGGATACAAAGGTTACAATCAAATTCCTCTCTTGAAGAAGACCAAGAACACCTTTGCTTTCTTCGCTCCAAGAGGATTATCTTGCTATACTAAAATGCCGTTTGGTTTGCGAAATCTTTGGAGCAACGTATCAAAGGATGGTAGAAAAAGTATTCGCGAGAATGGATACATAAAACATTAGAGGTATACGTAGATGACATGCTAGTAAAAAGTAAAAAGCGAGAAGATCATGTGCGACACTTGAAAGAAATTTTTGAACAAATGAGGCGTTTCAACATCAAAGTCAATCCGGAAAAATGTACCTTTGGAGTAGCGTCGGGGAAGTTCTTGGGTTACATTATATCAAAGGAAGGAATACATGTCGACCGGAGAAAGTAAAAGCGATTCGCGATATGCGAGCACTGCGAAGAAAAAAGGATGTTCAAAAATTTGAATGGGTTGCTAGCATCACTAGGAAGGTTCATCTCGCGGTCATCGATAAGTGTAAACACTTTTTCGGTGTTACGAAAAAAGGATCGAAATTTAAGTGGACGGACGAATGTGAAAAGGCTTTACAAGGGATCAAAGAGCATTTAATGGATATATCCATTATGCGAAAGCGAGAACCAGGAGAGGAATTATTAATATACCTCGCGACAACATCGCATGCCTTAAGTGCGGTTTTCTGCTGACTTGTGAGTAGAAAAACCAATCTATTATATCGGCAAAACTTTTAATCTTTGAGAAAGAAATTATTCGAAGATTGAAAAACTAATGCGGCGTTAGTCTATCGTCGTTTAAACTTCGCATATATTTTCAGGCACATCTTGTTAGAGTGGTAACAAAGGTACCAATTGAGTCGATAATGAAAAATTCGAAAAGATCGGGAAGAGTCGAAAGATGGAATGCTCAAATAAGCCATTGCAAACTCAAATATGAAATATTATCTTCAACTAAGTCACGGGTTGTCATGAGACTTTACAGCGAAATTTCCCTTGGAGGAAGATGAAGCGGTGGATGAAATGATGGATGTAGAAGAAGAGCATGGAGATCCAAAAGACTTGTTAAGCGAGCGAGATCGGTGGGAAATATTAGTGGATGGATCATCAAATGGAGAAGGTAAAGGAGTGGGAATTGTTGTGATTTCGTGAGAAGCAATAAGTTAGCTTTTGCTTTTAGATTGGAATTTGAGTCTACCAATAATGAAGCAGAGTCTGAAGCTATAATACATGCTCTACGATTTGCAATAGAGATGAAGCTTGGAGAATGTGAGGATTACCGGTGACTCGCAATTGGCAATTTGTCGGATAACGGAGAAATATGCTACAAATGATCCATCCCTACGAAATGCGGGAAGCTTGTAGAAGTATTGTCGGCACTGGACCAAGAAAATAAAATGGAGGCACATATCAAGGAGAGATAATAGACTCATGAGACGCTTTTGCCTTTATATCAAGTATGATGTGAGACCCAAGCTGCGAGGAATATCAAAATACGAGACGTTCTTTGGCGCCATCAATTAATAAAGAAGAGGGACAAGAAGCAAATATAATGATGGTGGAAGATGAAATGCAATGTCGCGAGGAAGGTGGAGAGTAGAACTTCACGCGTACTTAATGAAAGGCGAGGTGCCAAGAAATAGATTGGAAGCACACAAGTTAAAGAGCCGGGCAACAAATTATGAATTACGAGATGGCGTGCTTTATCGGCGTTCTTTTGATGGACCTTCGCTACGATGTCTAACAAGGAAAGAAGGAGAAACCATATTGAAGATCTTTGCATAGTGGGGATCAGGAAACCATAGCGGCGGGAGATCTTTAGCATATAAGGCAAAGACGCAAGGATATTATTGGCCATATATGCATGAGGACGAGAACAATATCCAGACAGCTGCGAAGATTGTCAAAGACATGGGAAGAAGATACATGCACACAGGAGCACCGTTAAATTCTTCGAGAAGTGTGTGGCCTTTTGGAAAATGGGGTTTAGATATTGTGGGACCATTTTACAGGGAGCAGGACAAAGAAGGTACTTAATTGTCGCAGCAGACTATTTCACAAAATGGGCGAGAGGTGAAAGCGGTCCAGCACATTCGCGATAAGGATGTTTTTACTTTCATATTTGAAAATATTATATGCGAGATTTGGGATCCCCGCACAATTGGTATACGATAATGGGGAAGCAGTTTGAAGGGCAAAATATAGAATTCTTTGCTAATGCATTTCAGATAAGATGTGGAAAATCAACTCCATTATATCCACAAGCTAATGGCCAGGCGGAGGCAACAAACAAAACAATTGCCGATATATTGAAGAAAAAGTTGGAAGGACACAATAGGGGATGGTGCGAACAAGTACCCAACGCAGTATGGGCTTATAATACAACTAGAAGAGAAGCCACAGGAATGTCCCCTTTTTGCTTAACTTACGGAGTTGAAGCAAGTACTCCCAACGAGAGGTTGTGATTCCGACAACCAAAAAAGAAGTGCAGGATAAAAATCTTAGCGCGAGGCAACATTCTAATCAAGTTGGATGAATTGGAAGAAAAGCGAGAAAAGGCATTGCGACACATGGAGAATTATCGAGAGAAGACGGCTAGAGAATATAACAAGCGTGTAAAAATACGTGAATTCCAACAGGGAGACTTGGTTCTGCGAGAAACCCCAATATATCAACGTGAAAGTGGAGGCAAATTGGCGAGAAAATGGGATGGACCTTATATTATAAAAGAGGTAGTTGAGTACGGGGGCATATAGATTGATGGATCCAGAAGGAAAAGATGTGGGACAAAAATTGGATAGACCATGGAATAGATTATATCTCAAGAAGTATTACTTTAGTAAAAATGGGAGAGGAAAAATGAATCAAGATGAAGTACTTCTTCGCAAAATATTTGCGACATTCAATAACATGCAGAGAAAATCCGCGAAGATCTCGCGACAAGAATAACAAGAAGTCATGAATGACTTAGCAAAACAACAAGAAATAATGAATGATTAAATGAATGAATTGGCGAATATCTCGCAAGCAAAATAACAAATGATGAAGAATGATTGAATAAAAGAATGAATGAATGGGACGAACCTTTATGGCGTACACCTAGTTCGCGAATAACATTTCGTAAGAGGCAAATGTAAGACCTAAAGTGCGTCATATAAGGGGTATCTCTCGACATGGCTCGGGGAAGGTTACACAGCTCCTGAAGCTGGGTCATGAAAATTTGGGGCCCATGAAAGCCTATCAGGGAGAGATACCTTGGATTCCCAACTATATAAGGTTATACCCTGGTTGGGCGACCGAGGGTCTCTTCCAAGGAGTCGAGTGTATGCTCAAGGCGCGAGGTACACGGTTGAGCGAGTGCCAGGATGGATGAACCTACCCTGGCCATTCTTGGCAAGTCTTGGCATATGTTGCACTCGCTTGAAGAAAACTCCACTTAGGGTGCGGTCTCGTAACCATAAACCATATAGGTATAAGGGATAAAGGCTGCGAAAACAACTTAGTTGTTGTTAAGACCGGATGGGAGGAGCTAGTCTTGTATGGCCGATGTTTCGCCTCCTTGAAGGGGCGGGGGAGATGATAAGGCGCGCTCTCCAATAGGGGAAGTGTCAAAACAGACGCAAAATGTCATAAGGCTATGTTTTAGCAAGAAAATTTAGGCTCGTCATATTTGTGCAATGATCCTGCCGAGAGGCAATAATACTAACGCGAGGATAAGGCGAGATCAATGGGTTTTTACATGAAAGTGTACGGACGTCCTGCGATTTCTTCGCACGGCGGCAATGTCATGGGGCTTTATGTTCGCAAGGATATCTAGGCCTGTCATATTGTCATAACTAAAACATCTGTGAGAGGCAAAAATACTTGGAAAATGATAAGGCAAGATCAATGGGTCTTTACATGCAAGTGTAAAGACGTCCTGCGCGATTTTGTCGCGATGAAAGGTGGGGGAAGACCTCTAATTAGGGAGGTCTAACTTGGAAGACCACACAAAAATGATAATGCAAGGTCAATGGGCCTTTGCATGAAAATGTAAAGGTGGCTGCGACTTTGTCGCGGTGAGAAGAATTAAAATCAAATCCCGATTGGGATGGATTTACTTAATAAAAGATTCAATGAGCGAACATGCTCGCAAGGTGGTCTTAATTAAGAAAGGAAGAAAGAAATATGGAAATTACTCAATCAAAAGAGTTAAGTCATTCAAACAAAAAGGAATTCTAACAAATTACAAAGAGAATTTAACTCTCTACGAGAGGATGGCTGAGACTTTTCTGCGCTTTTATCAGCTTCACATCCCGATTGATGGATTTTCTTCAGAAATATTTTCATCACCTTTATTCTCGCTTGATTCTTTGGATTTTCATCGAGAAATTCTTCTATTCGGATCTTCATCGACGACTTCCTTACTAGGGAATTCTTTGCTTTCATAGTCATAATCACTATCGGGAGGATTAGGGACTTCATCGTCACTTACTTCCGGAGGATCAACATGTATAGGATCAAGAGACTTAGACGGTAAAATCTCATTCACGAGAATTTGAAGCTTTGAGAGGAATTGGCGAGCGTGCGCTTTTGGCGGTTTTTACTGTCTATGTCTTTCTGATAAGACATATAATCAAATCTACGTTACGCACGATCGCGAGAACGAGCAAGGGAGGAAGCGAGCAATCCATTTTCTTTGCGAATTTTGGAATAATCGATTTTAGAGTAGAAATGTGGCGCGAAGCTTCTTCTCGAGAATCTGCATAATAAACACACAAGAAAAGATTAAAAGAGATCCTTACAACAGAGATCTTTGGAACTTTAGGGACTAATTAAAAATTTGTGAAATAAACAAGGTAGTCAAATAATTTGACTACCTTCCTTTTGAAGAGTAAGTTGTTGAATTAAAGCCGCGAAGTTATTCCCCAGACAATCCATAGCATCATCAAATGAGTCTCCAACTAAACCTTTCAATCGAGATCGCAATTTCTTGTCATTAGAAACAAGTATGGAATTTTCGGTGGCGAGAGTAGAGTTGGATTTTTCTAATTTGGTGCATTGTTCCTGGAATTGCTTCGCTTTTACACTCAAAGTTATTCTACCTTGAATAAGTTTATCTCTCTCGGTGGAACTTTCTTCAAGTTGATTTTTCAAAGTATGAATGGCTTGTTCTTGTTCTTTGCATAGTTTTTGACAAGCATCATCTTTTGTTGCGAGTAGATCGCCACCTTATTCAACAGAGAACGTTTCTCTTGTGAAAGAGTTCGATTCTCATCGATAAAGTTTCCAACTCCAAATTAGTTTTAGTCAAAGAATAAGAGAGGCGAGATAAGTCATTACTTAATGAGTCTTGCTTTTGCGATAAATCAAAATTCTCTTTAGACAAGTTATTTATTTGATCATTTGCATAGGTATGAAGATTATCTAAGAGATTATCTTGCTCCATCCAAGCATCTCTTTCAACTCGAACTTCTTCAACGATAGACTCCGTCGATATATCTCCATTATTCGTTTGGTTTAATACTTGGAGGACGAACAAGGGTTTGAGTTGTAAAAAAAAAAAAAAAAAAAAAAAAAAAGGGGGGTGGCGAGAGCATACCTTTTAATTCTTCATTCTTCTTGCGAAGATTATCACGATCTAGTGAGATGTTGAGAAATTTTTGATTTTCAAGGTGGAGATTATTGCATTTCTGACCATAACTTGGAGATCATCCTTGACTTATTAATCTCTTGAACTAAAGATGTTTGCGAGATCCTATCAGGACCAAGATGCTTACTTAAGATCTCGCAGACATTGGATTTGACAGGATCTGCAGAAGTCTTTTTGGCATCATTCACGAGATCAGAAAGGACCTTAAAGGCCACATCTATCCCCTCCAAATTTTCTGCAGTTAGAGGAATTTGTTCAAACAAAGAAGACGAGTCGTCTTTTGTCAAAGGAACCTCATGAGAAGAGGAGGTTTCGGGAGAGAAGTGATTGGAGAAATAGCGGGGACATTGATAGCGGGAGGAGGTATAATATCGTTTGTAGGAGGACAGGTTATAAGGAACTTGGTCTATGAGGAGTTGAGGTATAGAAATATTGTCGCTAGTGAAGTTACCAGAAGAAAGAGGCACAAAATTATCTTGCGACGATTTCGCAGCAGGGGACGAAGGTGTGAATGAAGGAAATGGAACGTTGGGGGTAACAGGCTTAGAGTAGCGAAGCCTTTTGGGAGTATTACCAGTAGTCTTATCATCTGCGAGTGACAAATTAAATAAGAAAGCAGAGGCAACAATATATTGTTAATAAAAACAAATGTTTCTTAAATACCTTGTCACTTTCATGATTTGTCTTTTGTAGCCATAGATTTTGCTCGCGAAAAGGGCTTTGGTTGCGTAAAGGGATTCTTGTTGCGAAGTAGGTTTCGGTGGCGAGCCCAAAGAAAGAAGAGGGTCCTTCACGGTAAATTTAGTTACAGGTTGGTTCTTGCTAAACAACAATGGCGAGAAAGAGAACTACAAAGTTAATCATACCAGAGTGATCTCAACAAGAAAAGCTAATCTCAAATTTGATCAACCACAAAATCACCGAGATATAGCAAAATTAACAAACACGGACGCCATGAGAGTAACAAGCGATAGGGAATAGCAAAAGTGGTGAAGAAGACGGTAAGAGACAATAATAGGTAAACACTTGCGAGCGATGAAGAAGAAGAGCACTTGCAGACGATGAAGAAGATGAAAAAGAAAAGGAAAATTCTTCACAAGGGGTGCTCCTATAAATAGATGAAAAAATATTATGGCCGGTTAACATTAAATGCAATTAGTAAAAAGAGGTAAATATAGACACGTGTAAACGGTCACTACTAAATCCAAGGAAGCTGGATGAAAAGAGCTTTAGTAGAATCCAAATATACAACATATTTCCTAATAGGCGAGAATAGCTTGCGAAATTGATTATTTTCTGTAATTCATGAGGCAAGAAATGACACTTCGTATATATATTACAAAGAAGCTTCGGAACTTCACAAAAGAATAGAGGCAAGTACGTACTTTTCAAGTCCAGTATTCTTCCGCTCGTTCCTTCATCAACAAAGACCAAAGAGTACTACAACAACAGGTTTTTCCTTAAAGATCACTCTTCAAGCGATGTTCAAGGAAAAAGAGGCAAGATGTAGGATCATAATATCGCAATGCACAAGACTCGCGGGATTAATAAACAACGCTGTCGCGAGGCAGTCGCAGGAGCTAAAATAAATGACGCAATGAATAACGACAAGGCAAAACATAAAGAAGGCGTGAGACCTGGCGAGGGTTAAGAAGTGTCGCGAGATCAAATGTTTGTGCATCTGCGACACTTGGCGAGACATTCCAGAAAATAAAGGGTAGCTTATTTTGTCATCCACTATGTATTACCCTATATAAAGGGCTAAATGAGTCTGTAAGAAAGGAGAGATCTTTTGAGAATTGTTAAGCAAGTCAATAGGAGAGAGAAAGTTTAAGAGTGTATTAATTTCTAAGTGTAATTCTATTATCTTGTGTAAACATTTCATGGACTCAATCAATAAACATTCTTGATCTTACATCTTTCAATGGATTAATTAAACAAAATTGAGTAAAGGGTGTAGTGTGGGAAATCCTGCTACTACATATAGGTTTACCTATTTTGCAAAAGTAGTATCTACAATATAAAGCACAGTTTGTTTCTGAGTGGTGGCCAGGATTTATTCTGGGCAAAGATAAATCTACGGTCGTGGTTGTGCAGACCACACCCATAACCCGCACGTGCGCCAAGGCTAACTTTGCCTATATGAGTGGTGGTCAGGATTTATCCTTGGCAAAGATAAATCAAAGGCTGTGATCCTCCGTGCCACACCCTACAAGTCGCACACGTGGTGTTCATTCCAATATTATGAATTAAAAATGAATACTCAAGTCAAGATATTGAATTTTAAAAATTATAACATGGAGATTCGAACTCATGACCTATTGTGTCATAAGAGTGGCCTCTAACCATTGTTCCACCTTGGTTGGAATTGGTAAAAAAAGATAAATCAACAGTGGTTGTTTGTTCAACTTAAATATTAATTAGTATAAGTATTTTATTAATTAGTATAAGTGATTTGTCTAGAGAGAAGATAAATCTATGGTTATGGTTTGTTCAACTTAAATATTAATTAGTATAAGTGTTTTATTAATTTAGGAAACATTAGTTTCTCATGATAAATGATTTATTAATTTTACATCATAAATATCCCTTAATTAATATTAATACATATCTCCATCAATAAGTAATAATTTTGACAAAAATTATTTCAATAGATATTAGTGGTGGTGGTGGTAGTAGAGGAAGAAGTAAGTGGTGGAAGCGGTGGAATGTGTTACAAAGTGGTGGAGGCGGTAACATTAGTTTTGGTGGAAGAAATAGTGGCATTTGGATGGTTTTAATGGCGGTGGTATTAGTTTTTTCTTTTTGAATCAAAAAATAAAAAATTTTACATGATAGGTAACATTGTATTGTGAAAAGTATAGTTGGTTGTTTTTGACACGATCAAAAAGGCGGATAAAAATACTTTTGGGATGATACCAAATCATATAAGACAAAATGGTTGTTTTGGTGCCATTGCTATCTTTGGTAGCAGTTAAATAGCATGATTTTCGAGTATTAACAAAAAAACATATAGTTGAATAAATTAATTGACGACCTAAGTTTGTTAAATCTAAACTTTATACATGACGTGTGGGATTAAAAAGTTATAAGTGCGCCCAATATTCTACGAGGGATGGAAAATGGTGGTGGTGGAGAAAGAAGTAATATACGGTGGTTTGTGTGTGCTTGGCGGTTTGATGAGTAGTAATTGACTATGTTAATTATGTCTGCTACAAAAGGATAACACTATAAATTAGAAATGTGGTTGATCGTCTTAATGCTAATATAAACTCGGTTAAAATACATGAAAATTAAGAAGAAAAAAAAAAACATTTGGATGTCACGTTATATAATAAATAACACTAAAAACTACATATTTAGTATCAAGGTTTCTCCGTCCAATAGATAAATCTAAGGTTGTATTGAGATCCCGTAAGCATAGGGCGAGTTGGTCTTGGATTTTCGAATGATAATGAATATAATGGCGCTACCTCTCGGTTTGTCAATGAAAACCGAAACCTTCTAAAAAAAAATAATCAATCGAACAACATTTAGATGGAACGCATCACCACCGGTGTAAACTTCTACGAATTGCTACATATCGGTGAAATTTCTACAAATTAATCGGTGATTTCCTCCTAATTTGCGGGGCATGCAATTAAATCTCTAATAGTGATTTTAAAGGTATTTAATAATTATAAAATTCTCTTATAAGTTTTGTTTATGCAAGTATTGATTTAACTTGGGTTCTTTTATATTTTTGTGTTAAGTTGATGACTTTTTAATTTGAATACATGTTTGGTTAACAAACTTTGATACATATAGGATATTTTCTTTGTAGGCCTGATGTTAGTCTCTCATTTTTCCCGTTATCACATTGTTTCGATCCCGTATTTGTAGACATTATTTGACTAATATTGGGGTATTTGTTTAATCTCAAGGCCGATTAAACCCAATGTGTGTTGTATACATTGAAGGCGAGGTGTCGGCTCTACCTTGAAACTAATAATTTTCTTCGGAAGGTTAGTTGAATTTATGTAGATACAAATATCAATATGACTATGCTCTTTAAAACTCCAAATTACTTGAGTAACACTAGATGTGAGAATGTCATTCATGCACTACTTAGCATAGTTGGTGTGAAATCTTTTTATCCACGAATTTCTTCAATATAATGTTATCAATATGATTGAGAAAGAATCTTACACATGTTTTGATTTACTATTATAAATTTATTTTTTCAACTCACATGTGTATATCTCAGCCTTCCAATAGCCAAGGGTTCTTCATTTTTATAACTCTCACATTTTGCAAAAAATAAATAAATAGTGTTTATCTATAGTAGGGAAAATATTATGGGTTTTTGCTTCACTCCTTAGAGCCTTAGTTATCAATAATTTGAACAAAAGTATTCATAAACATCATGGAGTTGGATTAGAGTTTAGGTATTTATCTTTGTTAGATGAAATATTCTTTTTGAAGTTTGAAATTATGGTATGATGGAACAATAAATAGGAAAAATTTTATTTCTTGTATTTTTTATTTTATTTTCATGTTGGCACAACATTATTACTCAAATCCGAGATAATAAATTGGAATAACATGCTTAAGTAAAAAAATAAAAAGATCGGGTAACCCATTTTGTTTCCCAAAACCTATTTGAATATCAAAATAATTACTCACGAATAAAATGAAGCAAGAAAAATGTGAACAATATCGTATTAGAGACAAAACATCCCGTGCCGTTACGGCACGGGTTAAGATCTAGTGTATTGACTAAAGTGGAGAACATATCACCATAATATTGCTTCAAAATTGTGGTGCAATTGAATTTTGAGGAAGGTAACAATACTATGTTTATGTATAACGACTAATGAGTAGAGTGTATTTACCTCATTCTATAGAAAGCTCTAACGAGTATTCTCATAAGTTGTTATCGCTATGAATCTTCAACAACAAAGTGCTAAACGAACGCATGCAGAACATTAGAAGAACTCGAAGTACTAAGAATTCAAGACGTGTGTTGAAGAACCAAGGAAAACAAGCATAGTGGATTGATTTGAAAAGTTTATTTTATTGTAACCATATGTATTGAATAATTTTTTCACTAAAGTTGACAAAGGGAGATTGTTAGAGCATTGCTCACGGTTGAACATACAAGTTTTGCTATCTCAATCTTGTTGTCAATGTTAGGTGATCAAAACTATATCTTGATTTATAGTCTACTAAGTCAAGTTTCCAATAGGTTAGAATTTTATTTGAGTATCAAAGATCACCCTTGAAGTTTGAACATCGAAAAGATATTTTGGACAATTTCTCAGTATCGGGTATGTGAAGTGAACTATTCTATTTTACTCACTATATATACCATCATTCTATCTATTGAGACTATGTCGTATGATTTATTGTAGATTAACAAAGAAGATGTTTTGAGTCAAGCTTTTCTTGAGAAAAATCTCGTAATATGATTTAGCGATTGGATGTTCAAAGGTCCTTCACAATAGTAGATCTATGAATTAATTTGTGGAGCAATTGAAAATTTTCATGCAAATGATTATATCACTTGGGAATATTTCAATCATCAAAAAAATTATAATGCAGAAGTAAAGTAAACGACACAACAAGATTTTGTTAACGAGAAACCGGAAAAAAAAAACGGGGCCTAGTCCAGTTTTGAATACTCTCAGAATTAAGGCGTTATACAAAGAACAAAAGAAAACTTCGTATAGTTGAGACCAAGTAAACTACCCATAGTTACTTAGTTTCCTTAGTATCCCCAGCGTCTTGACCTTTTGGTCACGCACGTGAATCTCAAGACAAAAATCACTATCTCAAGTTGCTTTACCAAGTAAAGTCTTAATGTACTCAACAATTTTTGATCGTATTCCAAACGATAAAAAGGAAAAAAACTGTTAGGTAACCACTCTATTCAATCTTTAAGAAAAGATATGTTGAGTCATTGACAAAGGATCTTATGTTTAATCTAATAAACTCCTTTGAATGGTTAGATCAATTTGAATCTTCATTACCAAAATAATTAATTTCCGGATTTGCAATCAAACAATATAGAAACTCAAAAATAAATTATAAAGTGATACCGATCTTATCAACTAGATAATCACACGTCTATCAAAGCTAAACAAGATCTAGTTGGATCCCAGCCGATCAAGATGTCTGCACAAAATTCACAAGATACGAAACTAATTAGATAAATCTTCTTCGTCTTCAAATATTTGATTATCTTTAAAGTACATGCACAGAAAAACTTGAATCCTCTTGTGATCAATCACGCGCAGAGCAGTACATTAACAATGGATTATCACAATATGTCTTTAGATCTAACAAGTTCTAAAGATACCATCGATACTTTGATATAGTTTGAGTGACCCTTATGTCCAAGAAGAAGGCTCTCAAGAATAATCAAACCAGGCACAATCAAAGTTTCAACAACCGGTAGTCAATCAAATCAATAATCGAAAACTAAAATAACAATGCAGTTATCTAGTTTCCCTTCAATGGTACTCGTAGAGCTTCTTGATCCCACGGAAGCCTTTAAGCGAGCGATCGTAAGAGATTTTGCCTAATTAGGTTACTTTCCTCTTTGGATAGGCGGCTCCACCGGAAACAACACGAATGAAGTTTTCTGGCTCTTAAGATAGTTTGCAAGAAATGAAAACTCAAGTATTGATAGACCAAGGTAGTTTGGACAACAAAAAAATATTCAAAAACCGAAGATATTCTCAAGATATGCTTTAAAGTACCTAATTTCGGTTTTCATAGTTCCAATAAATGTCAAACAATATTTCCAAAATCTCTCTTAAAAAATTTCTATTATTAGTTTAGCAAATTAACTAATAATCCTTTTCTAGAATATATGCTTTAGTTGCTTTGGTAATTAAAACATATAAATTGAAAATCATAATTAAATGTTTTTCAATATTTCGGTTTAGGATCACCTTGAGCATCAAGGAATATCTATGAAAAATAATGATAAGAGTTATGTACATGTTCAAATAATGTCGACATCTAGAAGTTTCCTATCTTAGCAAACCCTAATTCCAAATTCACACACAACATAAAGAAATATGTGAGTATTGGAAACTCGGTTTTGCTCTTGGGGCCAGTTCAACCATGAATCTCAAACTAATTTAGGACCGGTTATACCATGACTCCCACTATAGGTTATGACCTGTTATACCTTGCTTCCCAATACTAGTCAGGATCGGTTATACCTTGTCACACAATATTGGCTATGACAGTTTAAACCTTGTCTCCCAACACTAGTTAGGATAGGTTATACCTTGTCACACAATATAGGCTATGACCAGTTCTACCTTTATTCTCAACATAAGTTAAGAATGGTTCTACCTTGTCATCTTGCATTGGTCATCCAAATAATCTTTGAAAAAGGACCAATTGATAGGTGTCTAAAACACCTTGATATTTATCTATTATTTATGCTTTCATTGTTATGTTTTCTTGTAAATTATGTATCTTTTATTTGATTTTGAGTTTTAGGCACTTTGGAGCAAAAGAAGAGGAAACGTCGCTTAAAAGGGGCTAAAGTGTCATTTCATGTGCAACTCTTGATGGAGGCGAATTATCTCTCATTATTTGCTTTTATTTCTTCATCTACGAAAGGCATGTCGGCTTTAGTGATGCAAGTTTTGTCCGAAAAGCATGGCAACCTTAGTGATGAAATTGAAGAAAATAAGTGAATATGAGAAGTAAGAGATGGTGCTCGAGAAACTACTAAAGGCACCCCGAATCGTCCAGGAAGAGTCGATGAAGGCGCCCGAGAGGAGTTGATAAAGTCACCCGGGGAGTTTTTCACTATATACAGCCCAAAAGTCATATTTGTACCCACAAATTGCTATTCGCACCCAGAAATTGTTAAACGTAGCCCAAATTGCTAAAGGGTTTGCATTCTTTGGATAAGGGGAAGGTCATCTTCTCCATTTGAATTTCGAATTTTGGCGGGAAACTGAAGAACAGAATTAGGGTTTGTGTTTTAGGCAGGCTGTGGTGAGACTAAAGCGCTGAGAATCATTGGGTTTGTTCTTAAGGTCCAAACAGGGATGGTAATGGTCTTTGTTTTGACCAGAATTGGCTAGATAATCGGCAGAAGCGAGAATCGAGTTCACGGATAATGGCGGGAAAATAAACCAGTTGCAGGCAAATTTAAGGTTCGATTTTTCAGCGAGTTAGGAGGAGATTCGATCGCCAGATTTTATTGAATTAGACCCTTTGGAGCTAAACAGGACTGGTATGTCCATCAGAACCGGTTAACTTGGGATACAACGTCAAATTAGAGCAAACATGGGAAGAAACATCCACGGGTCTCTGTTGGTTTGAGTTTAGGAAGTTTGGGAGATTTTCAAGGGATTTGGTACAGGATAATGTTCTTTTTATATACAAGATGTTCAATGACGTGTTCTGGGAGCTTTAAAAGGGATTAAATCTCGACAAGAAGGTGAGAATATTATCGGTTTTTCTTAAGGAAATTTTGGAGTTGAAAACAAAGGAAGGTACGTGCGAGTTTGGGAATATTTTCAATTACACAGTACACGTATGATCCTACAACTGTATTCTATTGGTTAGAAAATATTTTGACAATACAGAGAATCCATGTAGAAGAAGAGAAAGTCCGAGACTTTCTGGGAAAGAAAAAGACAGATTTTTACGTCCATGTGGTGTATATAAAGTCTTGGGGGAGTCTCAAGAAGGGATACGGATACCTTGGAGAAGAAATATAGAGCTAGGAATCGAAAAATCACAAGTCACAGAAAGTTACATGCTGCTGCAAAACTCAAGAACACGAAGAACAATACCTGTCAAAAACGGTTGCAGACAGCAGTCTTAGATACAATGACAGAGAATCCTCTATCGTTCTTCAAACGGTGGAAAAACAAAGGACCCTCGAGACACGGTCGTTTATTAACTAAGGTGCTCAATTCAAATTGCTAAACTCCTTTAGCTGCGGAAATCATTATAAGCATTATTATTATTATTTTTAATACAATGATTAATGAAATTTTCTCCAATTTTCGATCAATGAGTAGCTAAATCTATTCTCTAGGGTTTTGGAGAAACTATTTTTGATAGGGCTGCACAAGGTACGGGACCGTACGGGTTTTTGCCTAGATCAGTACATGTACCTCCCTATGGCAGTGACAGATTTTATACTTGTACCTAGTACATGTGCGATGCAGACGGGGCCGTACTGTACCTCTTTAACTCGGTGCGGGGCGGGACGGGACCGGTTCTTTACTGTGCATCTTTGCATATGTAAAAACAAAAACAAAAAACAAAAAATCTTGAAAGTTCTAAGTTTAAAAACTTTTACTGTTAAGACTTAAGAGTCTTAAGACCTGAATAAATTCATACATACTTTAAGAAAAATCTTTAAACTTCTAAGTTCAACAACATCAATTGTTTAAGAGTTCAAGTAGAAAAAACGGAAAGCAAAGCAAAAAACAACATTTCGGCAGTTCGGCTTTGGCAATTGACCACTTTCATAAGTTTGCTGCGACAAAAAAAGAACTCCATCTCCGAGCATCAAGCATCCAAGTCCTCTGAGTTGAACCAAACCTAATATGCACTGCAAATGAGTAGCATATATATAAATGGTATTACCAAAAGCATATATATTCAACGGAAAATCAATTATCTAAACTACAAGGGAAACCATACGATTGTTTAGCACGAAAATTTGATGGCTAATCGGCAAATTAGCCATCAGGATAGTGATTAATGAAAGCCAACCAATAAATATGACAAGGATTGACTCTCTATATAACTCCCTTTATGCCTTTGCAAAATCAAATCTCAAACTCATAAGCCTCTGGGTAATTCGTCATTAGCTCAAGTACAATTCCAATCGGGGAACACTTATTACTTACTTTCAAGTTTAGAGAGTAAAAGAACTTAAAGACAGAAGTCTAGTTAAGGCAGCAGCCATAGAAAGATTTCATAATGCTTTTCAAAATCCCAACACACCAGGCCACCAGGGCATGATTTTTGTACACCCACAGGCAAGTTTCGGAGCTAAAATTGAAACAAATTTTCACAAATCCTTGCAAGCATTCAACATGAATTATCCATCACCACCAGATGCATAAAAAATACCCCAAATTTCTAAAATTGAATCTCAAAGACGGGTCTTATGCTTTAATATTTCTTGCATTAAGATACTCCATTGCACATATGCATCAATAGATTCAATAATGTTTTCCAGTTGTTGTTTGTTGTTGACCAAACAATCAGTCCATATGAAGTTATGAACCACACCAGAAATTCCAAAACCCTAAAATCAAAAATCAAAAAATTACAATCGGTTTCAAATCTAAGAAATCAACAAAAACTACATATAAATGAGCAAATACTAATTAGTTTTCAAAAACCCTAACTATTATAGGTGTTATTAGTTATTACCTGTTATATGTTGCAGACTTGCAACCAAAAGAAAAGGAAGATTGTAAGATGGTGGCTGAGAAGTTGATGGTGAATCTGGTGATGATGATTAGAAGATGGTGAGAACGATGCTCTCTTCTCTTCTCTGAGAGGAAAGCCTGAGACAGAGAGAGGGAAGAAAAAGAAGGGCTGAGGAGACACAGAAATGGAGGAGAATACGATAGAAAAGGGTATAACCCTACTATCAATGGCTTTGGATTTAATCCCTAATATTAACGGATAAATATCTTCGGTACCACGGGGCGGGACGGGAAGGGAATAGCCTAGGACCGTTACTTGTACCTACTATAGGCCCGTGCACGGTTTTGGTACTTGTACCTATCCCATCGACTACGGTTCGGGATTCGATGCCGTCGGTTGATTTCCGGATTAGAATGCAGTTCCATGGGACGGGACGGTTCCTGTGCAGCCCTAATTTTTGATGGGTAATATTTAGTAATTAATTTGTTTGGCATATTTACTCCATATTTGTGTTTTTAATTTGTCTAAAAATTCTCTCTTCTTTACGTGCTTCGTAATAATTGTTTTGGGTAGTTTCTACCGTTCTTTTATAAGCGAAGGAGGATTAGGCCTTAAAATAGTGACGAGAGTCATACAAAAAAAGAGCTTGTAACGTTATATTTTCCAAAGCATGAGATTGGGTTCGAAACTGTTTTGATTAAAATAGGAGTAATTGTCAAAGAAATTGTTATTGAGTTTACAAAAATTAGAAAGTAGTGGAATCCAAAACCCTAGACTCATCTCTCCTTGGTAACAAAAATCAATTTTAATTAGTTTGTCTTAGTATTTTCTTTTAATAATCAAAAAACCAAATCTTTAAAAAAAAGTCCGAGCAACGAATCTTTCTTACCACTTGTAAAAACTACATCACCAATACACTTGTTGATTTCCCTTTCAATTATGAAACAAGTTCATACATCTACTTCCTTAAACCAATGTCGTAATACATAGTTTTCTAGGATGAAATCACACCTATATTCCACACATAATCAAGTAACTAAATACATAGATTATGTTGATGTCGTATTATTCTGAAGTTCAAAAGATAAACGTTATACTTAAGTAATTCAATATAATTCCTTGACACTTTGATCATAATGCTATGACCAAGTCTAATCACTAGAGTGTTATAAATATAGCTTCGCATGTTATATTTTCAATATAAAGCGACTTGAAAGATACTTTAGGAATAGAAACAAGTTATTACGTTTCTATTCGAAAAGATAGGGAATGAATGGGTTCATATTCGAAAAGATAGGTACACGAATTTTCTACGAGGACAGTTATTACGTTTCTCTGTTGGTTCCAAATATGGAACTTATCTTGAGAGAAGTTTGGGAGAGTTGGAAACAAATCAGAGCCACGTACGAGAAGAATAAAGGAGGAAATAACCGGAACTTGGGAAGAAAGAAAAGGGAGATACTTTTGGATCAAGTCGAGAGATTTAAGGACCGGTGTGTATATAAAGGCAGATTGGAGACCCAGGAAGAGTTATCGAGACTTAGGGTAGAGTTGGGGTATGCTACAGAGGAGAAAGAAAAGCTGCAGAGGTGAATTGCATAGTTGCAGCAGCAGCAGGTGGAGGAGAAGAAGACGAAGAAAGACATCCAAAGTGCATGCAGAAGGATCGTGGCAAAACTCTGCGAGAAAAGAAGTGTCGTTTAAAGGCGAGTCTTATTTCTTCTGTGTGATCTGTTTGTAACGCCTCTTCAGCATTTGCAAACTGCCCGGAGTTATTATTTTTCTCTTGTTTTTCACACTTTTGAGCTATGAACACCTATTTTGAGCATGTGAATAATATGAGGAGCTAAACCCCTTACCGAGGCGACGGAAGAAGCCGTTTTTCCAATTATTATGTGGTAATCTCTATTTTTAATGATTTTTGCAATTTCTTTTATGATTATTTGCACTGAACTGAAATCAAATATATGATTCTGATTAAGTGGTTGTTTTCTCAATTGATGGGTCATGCTTAGGTTAAGTCTTTTGATGGTCCATGCTTTCGATTTACAACTATTGTTTTGAGAATCTACTTGTCTAGGCAAAAATATTAGAATCACTTTAAACGTAAAGAGTTGCATGAATATTGATTAGATTAAATCACATAAAAATTGGAGATTGGTGGAATCCACGAGTCTCGGTGCATTTAAAATCTTGATACAACCTTCTTTGAATTTTCTAGTTTTTATTTGAATCTAAAAATCATCCTTTACAAGTCCGAGTGAACGACATCTTTCTTACCACTTTCAAAACTACATCAATTTTGGCGCCCCGACGCGGACTTGTATTTATTTAGGTTTAGGTTTTAGGTTTTGTATTTTTATTATTATTTTTTAGATTTTTGTTCTATTTTACGTCTTTGGTTTTTTTTTGTTGTGCGGGATTATTTCGAAGCTATAAGTGGAAAGTTGAACTTGCAAAAAAAAAGGAGAAACCAGGAGATATTATTTTGGACTTTTATTTATTAGTTTTTTTATTTTCTTTTGGACTTGTAATTTTCATTTATTTGGTTGCTTATTTATTTTTATTTATTATAAAAAAAAAAAACGCAGTTGCATACACCAATTGCATCCCTCGTCAGATCACCGAGTTTAGGAAAACTTGTGGATTAGTAAGCTGAACTCGTGCCTTGGGCCTTTTGGGAGTTACCAGCTGAAAGTACACAAACCTTAGCCTCGTACCTTTGTGTATATTTTGTTGTGGTAACCCAAGCTTACCTAAATTAGAAAGCCCAGCATTTGCATGTGCACATATTTTTGTTGAATTCTTGTGTATGCCTGAACGAAAAAGAGACGCTCTAGAACGGTTTATGCGTGAAAAACCTAGAAGTGATATTTTAGGAAACAAGAATCTTGATTACCTTAATCTAGAGACCTCTCGATTTTGGAAAGTCTAGTTTTGAGCATCCATCTTTTCTTTGAGGAGAGAATCCCTATAACTCGGGTAGATCCGAGAAATGGCAACTTTGAAAACTTTGTTGAATCCGGCTAGGACTACTCGTCCCTCATGTATCGGGTTAGGTGACACGGAAGCAAATTATGAACTTAAACACAGGATGTTACAGATGCTCCCAATATTTTTAGGAAAGAAAATGAGAACCCCTATTTCCATGTTTGGGACTTTGAGGAAATAGGGGTTCTCATTTTCTTTCCCTAAAGATTAGAAACCTTGATGATGATGCTTTGAAAATTAGGTTATTCCCTTTTTCCCTGAAAGATAAAGCTAAATCGTGGCTATATAGTTTGGCTTCCGGGTCCATTGAAATATATGAACAACTTACATCTGCCTTTTTGAACAAGTTTTTCCCTAGGCACAAAATATCGTCTATTAGGACGCAAATCTGCACATTTTCTCAACAAGAGGGAGAATCTTTGTATAGGTATTTGGAAAGGTTCAATGATCTATTAGCCCAATGTCCTCATCATGGTTTAGAAAAGGTTAGGTTAGTTCAGATCCTTTATGAGGGTTTAGATTATCCCACTACAACCAAAAGTAGAATCTATGTGTACAGGTGGGTTTGAAAACCAAGCAGTTGATGATGCGAAGACATATTTGAGTCAAATCGAAAGAAAAGACCCAACAATGGGAAAATAGTAGGGAACCCAAGAAAACAATCCTTCTAGGAAGATGAAACGTTAATAGGCTAGAAGGAGGCTTTGAATTAGATGCCAAAATTGCAGCAATAGCTAAAAGGTTAGAAGCTTTAGAAGTGGGTCACACTAGCGGTGAGAGTGGAGCCTTTTTGGGAAGGAGGACTATTGAAGAGCAAGCCAATGCTCTTTATAATAATAACACTAGATTTGATAACCATCAAAAGTTTGACCCATATTCATAAACCTATAATCTGGTTGGAGAAACCATCCAGAACCTCTCATGGTCTAAGGACCAAAATCAAGGTCGGTTTAGTAATTCGAATGCTCCCCAGGTTTTGGCTATACTAAGAATCCTTCAGGACCAGCTCAGTTTCAAAATCAGTCCGATAAGAAAATTTTAAGTCTAGAAGAAACTCTTGCCTCATTTATTCGAAACACTGAAAACATGCACCAATCACTTTCACAAAGCGTAGAAGCTAGTAACAGGATAGGGCAAGAAAATAGTCAAGCTATTCTTGGAGTTAAAAACGCAGAGGTTAGTCGATAAATGAGTCCTTGAGAGAAAAAGGTAGGTTCCCTAGTCAAACACAACCAAACCTAGAGGAGTTCATGAAGTAGGCGCAAAACCATCACATCGGTTGAATTCGGTTAGAACCCTTAGGAGTGGCGAGTAGTAGACAATCGGGTAACCATGCCCGATAGTGAGCATATTATAGTTCACCCCTCGGGACCATCCATAGGCGAGGGGGTGATAAAATCTCCGATGATGCCGATTCGGTTCTCGAGAGGCCCTATTTTATGCCTAGAGCCCCATTTCCCCAGCTATTAGTACCAACAAAGAGTGAATCCAATTTTAATGACATAATGGAGGTTTTTAAGAAAGTTACCATAAACCTTAAGTTACTAGAATAAATTAGGCAAGCTGCGGGGAATATGCCAAGTTTCTTAAAGATAGTGTACGTGAAAGCGAAAGCTTAGTGTCCCTAAAAAAGCCTTTTTAGCTAGTCATGTAAGTTCGATCATTCAGAACCCCATAACTCCTAAGTATAAAGACCCAGGTGCACCTACCATTGCTTGCACGATAGGAAAACATCGGGTAGAAAAAGCTTTCTTGGACTTAGGAGCTAGTGTGAACTTCTTTGCTTAGTACCATGTGTACTTACAGCTAGGACTTGGTGAATTGAAGCCTACCAAGATAACACCGTAGTTAGGCTGATAGGTGCATTAAAATTCCTCGTGGTGTGATAGAAGATGTTCTTATTGAGGTCGACAAGTTTATTTATCCGTGGATTTCGTGGTCTTAGATACCCAACCTGTCCACGACCCGAGAGAACCCGATATACTGTGATTTTAGGTCGCCCATTTTTAGCTAATCTAATGCGATCATAAACCATCGAAATGGTATTATGAATCTATCTTTTGGTAATATGACTATTGAGTTGAATATTTTTAATGTCAATAAGCTACATTACGAGATAGATGACACATGCATTGAAGAGGTGAACATGATAGGAACCTTAGTTCAGGAGTCATTACCAAACACCTTATCGGAAGATCAATTAGAGAGTTGTCTAGCCCATTTTAGCATGGATTTCGACGATGATAGCAACATTTAACAAGTAAATGCTCTGTTGGATTCTATTCCTATGTTAGATACCGATAGATGGAAAGCTAGGTTCGAACCATTACTAGCTACCGAATCTACCTTAAGCCCTTATTTGAAGAGCCTAAAGATCCTACTAAGTTGGATCCTAATTATGCATTTTTAGGCCCATCTGAGATTTTGCCTATAACTCCCGAATTGGATAGTGATCATGAGAGTAGGCCAGTGACCGTGCTTCAAGACAATAAGGAAACTTTAGGGTTGCCCATAGAGGATATGAAACATATAAGTCCTACAGTTTGTATGCCTCAAATGCATTTAGAGGATGAACCACCTGATTACAACTTAGAGAAAGCAATTGACCTTTTCAGAACACGATGGTCTAGAAATTAGGAATATTGTGACTAGTCTATCTAGAGACACCCAAAATTCTAAGTTTGGGGGTAGTGATCGTCAAGTTTCCCAATTAGAAGTGCATAACTTGGGAATCGAGCCTAGTGTTCCTGAGGTATTACTTGAGTCTCTTCAGACTCCACAACCCAATCCCGATCATCCAAGGAGGAAATCGTGGAATTAGAAACCCATAGTTCAAAAGAATTTGTTTGTCAAGACACTCATATGAATCCCAAGTGGGCACCACAGAAAAACCCGATTATCTTGCAAGGAAACCTTGGATGAGGATGTGCTCTGTCTGTTCATTTTTTCGATTTGGTGCAGTTATCTCATAATTGTGGCGAGTTTATTTGATTTGGTTGACCCACAATTGTTTCGACTATTGATATATGACTTGAAAAGGTAATTAGCCATTTGTGGTATTTAACGTCTGGATGAAGACTTTAAACTTAGCACTTCTTGGGAGGTAACCCAACATCCATGCGACATGGTAATATCTTTACTTATCTCTTTTGCTTTAAATGGTAACAGTTTCTCCTTGTTCATGCTTTTAATTTTATCTTTAGAACATTGAGGACAATGTTAGATTTAAGTTTGGGGGTATGGGAGAAACATTTTAGTTGCATTGTTAAACTCCATAGCCTAGAAATTTATGCTTATTAAGGATGGCACTAACCAATCTAAGTGGATGGAAGCATTTTGGTTGTAGGAGTTGAGGAACCAATCGATTAGATGGAAACATCTAAAGAGTCTATTCATAAAAGCCTGAGCTCGGATGTTAGAATTAAAAAAACATGGTAGTTTCATCATATCTCGTTGAATCCTTTTCACCATTTTTATTTGTTTTCTTTAAAATATGTTTCTCTAAGTTATTAGGTGGGGCTCACGAATCAAGTTGTTACCACTGCTAGGGTGAAATAGAGTGATTGAGATACCAAAAAAAAAAAAAGTGAAAAAAAAAATATATATATTATAAAAAAAAAGAGAAAAAAAGAAGAAAAATGAAATTGAGACCAGACCAACCAGAATAAATTCAATAAAGTCGAGCACTGGTACCCTTGTATATGCCAGCTGAGTTGACCTAGAGTTAGGATTATCGACCACTGGTTCCCTTGTATATGCCGGTGTGTTGATATTAGTCCGAACGATATCTCGTCCATTAAGATAGGTTCATTTTGGCGGTGGCCTTTGATGAGATATGAGAAACACCGTTCACCTTAGTCAACATCAAAACCATCTACGTTTTCTCTACATCCATCTTCTTAATCTATCAATGTGATTGGTTGACTCGGTTATGATGTCCGAGAAATTATCCAGAGTAGAGCTCATCACTTATATATGAATTTTAGTATGCTTGAGTGCAAACTCGTGTACATCAATTGGAATTTCGTATCAGAGTACTTCCTCCTGTAGTCATTAAGTATACCAACCAAGGAGATTCTTTAGTGCCTTCCAAGGTTTGGCGTAAATAGCTAGGGTCTGGAGTAAAGGTTTTGTGGGTATATCTCTTGTAAGCCTTCCCGAGACTATAACTCGGCCACATAGGGGTTTAAAGGCTTGTTGCATACGCTAAATGTCAGCCAGAAGACGATGCTGACAGTGAGTTAGGATTTTATTTTCTAGATTTGATTTGCTCGAGGACTAGCAAATAATAAGTATGGGGTATTTGATAGATGCATTTATGTGTCTATTTTGATCTCAATTATATATATTGTTAGTGCTTGATTTTATACTTATTCTATGTTTTTGTAGGTGTTTTTGGAGAAATAAGATTTTGCGGGAAAATTGGCTCGAAAAGTGGTATTTACGCTCGTGGGAGAAAATTGCTATTCGTAATCTCAGTTTGGATAAGGGGCAACCTCAGGGCACATGCTATTCGCACCCCGTGGGGGATAAGGGGAGGTCATCTTCAACAAATTCAAAAACGAGTTTTGGCGCGGGAATAATTTTGCGGCGAGAACAGTTTAGGGTTCGAGTTTTAGGGGGACTTGAGAAGAGATTCAATGGCGGGATTGTGTTTGGCATGGGCTGGAGCAAACAGGCTGTATAAGTGTTACAATCGATCAAATTGGGCTGGATATCGAGGTTTGTAATGAAAACAGAAACCAATTGTCTCACCTGGGCGTAAACTTTTGAACGGATTTGAAGTGTTTTCTCGAGATTTAATCTCGGAACTCATTTGCTTTGGGCCTGTTTTTTTGCCATGAGGTTGGTAGGTCCACTAGCTTGGATTAACTTGGGACAAATCTTTCTTTTGAAGAAAAAGGGGGAAAAAAGTTATTCACGGTCTTTTTATGATTCTGTTTTGGGAGATTACGTGAAACTTGGGAAATGTATTGACGTCTTGGATGATATTCAAGATTAACACGAGGTGACGACGTAAACAAAAAAGGAAGGAATGGGTTCATATTCGAAAAGATAGGTCACACAATTTTCTACGAGGGACAGTTATTACGTTTCTACTGTTGGTTCCAAATATGGAATTTATCTTGAGAGAATTTTGGGAGAGTTGGAAACAAATCGAGAAGCGCGTACAAAGAAGAATAAAGGAGGAAATAACCGGAACTTAGGAAGAAGAAAACGGAGATACTTTTGGATCAAGTCGAGATTTAAGGACCCTGTATGTATATAAAGGCGGATTGGAGACCAGGGAAGAGTTATCGAGACTTAGGGTAGAGTTGGGAGTACGCTACGAGAGAAGAAATAAGACTCGATAACTCTTCCTCGGGTCTTTGAAAACTATAAATAAAGCATCTCTGTCATTTGGGAAAATCAATCCCTGACACTTTGTGTCCTAGTTGATTATAGAGTCGCCTCTATTGACCTTTTAGGTCTACGACTAAAAAGACTTCGCTTGGGGATACCCGTGGGTATTTTTTTTTAATGGAAAATCCTAACTATTCCAATTATTAGAATGTTCTTATGGAATCACCATATAAGGCACTTCCAACTTCGGTCGACTTGCTACTTATTTGTCGGCAATTTCTCAGATTGCCCCACGTGTAATTCTCAATCATAGAAATATAACAATAATTTTCCGTTGAGTGCGGAGAAATTTGGTTTTCACTTTCTCTAGCATATGTAAATTCTAATTTTTTTCGATTTCCATTACTTACTAGATATCTAATTTGTTATGCGGCTCTGAGTTGTCGCCAATTTTTAACAAAGTGACAATCATCTCATGGTTCATTGCAAAAACAAATGTTCTGTGATTTTTGAAAAAGTTACTCCCAACATAGACTTAGTGATTGAAAAAATTAAAATCATCCACATGTCAGTCCCGACTAAATATTCGTCAAATATTCTTCATCCATATCTCTCGGGATCAATTAAACCTCTTGGTCTAACATAAAAACAGATTGGATTATATTTATTGATGCTTCCTTTAAGGAAGAAGCCTTCATATTATATATACTTGGTAAATAAAGAATCGTTATGCACATTGCGTCGCGTTCGAGTTAGGCTACTTGAAAAGACGAGGGTACCCAAATACACCACAATCTTTTATTTTGATCACAACCTATACAAGACCCACTGTGTATAAACCTCTTGGAGAAACAATCACTCAAGGAATATTTCAACACAGTGTCCACTTGAAACAGGGTTAGTCCGAACTGGCCTAACACGTGAATAATTATACCAGACAAGTGGATAAATCCAATACACTTTGTGTGATCGTCTATGGATATGAAATCGAGACAATACTATAACAAAGTGTTCACTTGATAACGCGTATGACGAGGAACTCTAGTTGACTTCAACATTGAGTCAAGTTATTTTGTGCTACTATCAAACTTTTTCAAGTCCGCTTTTAGACCCATATTCTCTTTTCCAATGTTTTTATTTTTCGAGAACATTATCTAGATCAACCTTAAATTTATCAATTTGAACTTTATAATCTATTTGATTCATTAGAATTATTTACCTTAGTGTTCTTGGGTTCTCATTTCAGGTATATAGTTTCCTTTTCGATCATGACTTTCTTGATTTGCTCTCTATAACATCTCATACATTCGGGATAATTACCAGCACCAATAATGTCAATATCGTTCTTCAATTCATCAAGTTCCTCTTTCAATCTTTCATTCTCTTCACGAAGATCACATTCAAGTATCTTTGGCTCGGATTACTTAAAGGTATCCTTTTCGCGGTGTGCATTCAACGGTTGCGGTGAAAGCTTTGTTCTCTTGATCCTTGGAACAATTAGAGCTATCACTATTATTATGTTTTCTATCCTCTACACATTTCTGTGATTTTTGAGAAGGAGAAGATGCATATTTAGAAGAACTCCTTTTATTTTGTCTTAATAACTTTCTAAATTGTCGTGCGGTTGTATCAACACTACAATCCTCAGTTTTTGCATCACAAGAATTTTCTGCCGAAGAACTAGTCTTAGTTACAGCTTTAAGGGTAATACCCTCTTCATTCTTGAATTGGTATTCAAGATCAAATATCTTTAATTTACCAACTAGAGCGCTTCTAGATAGTGTGGAAAGATCATTTGCTTCCATGATGGCATGCTTTTTAGATTCGTATCTTGGTGATAAAGACCTTAGAGTTTTACACCCAATATCTTTATCTGAAATAGTTTTTCCTAAAGCGTAAAAGGCATTCACTATTTCAGAAAGTTTTTGATCAAACTCATCAAAGGTATCGTCTTCATCCATACGAAGGTTTTTCCCATTTAGAAGATAGGGTTTGAAGCCTAGCTTCTTTTTCAGAGGCATTCCCTTAAAATATGATAGTAACAATATCCCAAGCCTCCTTTGATGTTTTACACCTGGTTACATGATGATGGAGGTCTCGAGTTACAACATGGATAGGAATATTGCTTCGAAAGCATTTTTCTTCATTATTGAATTATTTCAATTCCTTTAGTCTAAACTCGGTAGTTGAGTTGTTGACCAAGTACTTTTGGGTGTTCATACCCATCAATAACTAAAACCCAAGTGTTAAAGTCATGAGATTGAAGAAAAAGACTACATAGCCAATTTCCACCATAGATAGTTTGAGCCATAAAACCCTTGAGGTACGTTAACTGAATCAACCATTTGATTCAAAACTTATAGGTTGGATCACGCCAAACACAGATTGTTAGATCTTTTCGTGTTTGCCCGCTCTGATACCAATTGAAAAGACGAGTTTACCCAAATACACCACAATCTTTTATTTTGATCACAACCTATACAAGACCCGTGTGTATAAACTTCTTGGAGCAAAAATCACTCAAGGAATATTTCAACACGGTGTCCACTTGAAATAGGGTTAGTTATTTGTCTAACACGTGAATAATTATATCGAGACAAGTGGAGAAATCCAATACACTTTGTGTGATCGTCATGGATATGAAATCGAGACAATACTACAACAAAGTGTTCACTTGATAATAGTACGGTATAACCGAAACCTTATAAGATAAATATCAAGTGTCTAGTAAACATACAAGTGTAATTACTTTAATTATAATAAAAAAAACGATTATAATACGGAAATAAAGTAAAACACACATGGAATTTTGTTAACGAGGAAAACTACAATCTTGTAGAAAAACTCCGGACCTAGTCCATATTTGAATACTCAATGAATTAAGACGCTACAAAAAGTAAACCCGCAACTTCATGTAGACAATACTAAGTAAACTAAAATCCTAGTTACTCGGCTTCAATGAGATTCTTGTTTTAATAATATCTAGGAGAACCGAAGTTCTCAATAGATATTTGATACCAGATATCCTAGCAGAACAGGCGTTCTCTTTAGGACTAAATCTAGTATATATATATCTTCTTAATGATTGATAACAACTTCTTCTTCAAATCTTCAAAGTCTTCAATCTTCAATTTAATCTTCAAAGTAACAACCTGCAAAAACAAACTTGATTCCTTATTGATTTGTCACACAGAACAGAGTCTGTTAACAATGGCAAATCAATGAATCTATCTTACGGATCTAGAAAAACTTAGATCCGTAGAAACGTTAAATCCTTGATCTATTTTGAGTGAGCCTTAAATCGAAGAGAAGTTTCCAAGAATAAACAAACTAGGTGCAATCAAAGATTCAACAACCGTTAGTCAATCAAATCAATAATGAAAACTAAAATAACAATGCAATCATCTAGTTTCCCACCAACGGTACTAACAGAGCTTCTTGATCCCAGAAGTCTTTAAACGAGCGGTCGTAAGAGATTTCGCCTAATTAGGTTACTTTCCTCTCAGAATAGCGGCTCCACCCGGTAAAACACAACAAGGTAGTTTTTATGGCTCTTAGGACAGTTTACAGAAATGCAAACTTGGGTATTTATAGACAAGAAGTTCCAAAACCGAAAATATTCTCAAGATATGCAATATATTCCGATTAGGTTTCCATAGCACTGGAAATGCTTTGTCCAAACATTGACAGAAAATCTTTTAACAAATCTCCAATTAGTAAATGCACATTACCAATTTTCATTTTCCAAAAATAATATTAAAAAACCTTAATTAAAAGATTCTCAACTTATATTTCGATCCGGGATTTTCCTTTAGCTATTAAGGAATATCTTTGAACAATAAAAAAGATAGGCATTCTTGCACATGTTCAAAGAATGTCGACATCACTACTTTGTAAGTCCTCTTTCAAACTTACAATCTTGAAACCGATTAGCCACACTTCCAAACAAGTTTAAAATTGGTTCATCGACTTTCAAGAACTACGTGATTGATTAAGAACTCTCAATCACCAATCATGGGTTTAACGGTTCTACCAAAACAAGTTTTGGTTCTACCTCCATGTGAGTACTATGCATAGTCACACTAGCTTTCCAAAAATTCGGTTGACTAAGTACTAGGATAGGTTCCCCACATACTTATGGTAGCTACTTGTATTTGCTGCACATGTCCATAGGATCGGTTCCCCTTTCACTAAAAACGTGTTGCACATGTTCATAGGATAGGTTCCCCCATCTACTAAAAACGTGTTGCACCTCTTACAAGTATCGATTCCCCTCTTGTGATCGGTTGCACCTCTTCATAGGATCGGTTCCCCTTTTCCTAGAGTTGGTCATACCAATGACACTAAATCGATCATACCATCTTAGGTGATTACTTAAGATCGGTTTCACTAATAAAATTCATACCAATACAAAATTCAGGCCTTGTGAATAGTTTTACCAAGAACATAAACAACTCATGAGCGGTTATACTAATCACACATATTGGTAGTTCAAAAGATATGCAATGAATAACAATACCAATAAGCCTAGCGATTTCCCTTTCGATTCACGAAACAAGTTCATGAATTTACTTCCTTTAAACTAATGTAAAACATTGTTTCCTAGGATGAAATCTTCACCTCAAACCCATACATAATCACAATAGCATTCATACGATTATGTCGATGTCTTATATACAAAGTTTAATGGTTAAGCAATAAACCTCGTATTTATTCCTTAACACTTTGATCATAATAATATAGCTTTTGCATGTTATGTTTTCAATATAAAATATTTGAAAGACACAAGATAGATATGGAACAAGTCAAGTCATATTTAATAACCTCAAAGGTGAAGGATGATGTCTTTGTTGTCTTCAATCCATCTTGAGATCTTTGTGAGTAACCCGGAGCACAATACTTTTATCATTTTCTAGTCTAACCTCACAGAAGTTGGTTTGTAGTTTACATATTAAAGCGACTCGAGTTTTGAAACTAAATACGACAACCAATCTTGACATACCAACGCTTGGTGGGTTCAACCGAGCAGTGCTCTAACAATCTCCCCCTTTGTCAATTTAGTGACAAAACTCTATTACATATGGAGATAAACGAATTACAAAAATAACTCAAACTAATCTGCATGTATTCAAAAATAAATGTCACTGCTGACATTATGATAACAAAGTTATACTACTCCCTTAAAGGTAACATAGGTAGATTTTCAATCCGCATGTCTTTGTTATTCCTTTGTAGTCCATATAACTACAAGTATCATATGATATGCTACTCCCCCTTAGTCTATGCTTTACTCTTTCGTTAGATAAACGTTTAAGCACAAATGTCCTTTCCCTTGGTGATACCAATCAATATAAATCAATACCGGTATCTTGTTTACTCCATATATTTCTCCCCCTTTTTGTCACAAAATGACAAAGGTACGAACAAATAAAGGGACAAGCCCGAAAGGATCTTACAAATCTCACAAGACTTGCAACCTAAAGAGTTAAGCACGAGGGTTCCACACACCATTTTTGATAACCAATATCAAAATCGAAACTACAAAGTAATTTTGTTTTGATATGTTACCAAGGAAACAATTGACCGAAGAAATTTTCCTTAATAGTTTATCAAACCAAAAAGCAACTAAGCACCTTAGTTCCTTTGCTAAACCGATTGTACAAATACAATCGCTTGTTCGATAAGACCAAAATAAAGATACAGTAGAAACTCTATAAATTAATGATGACGGGACCATCAAAATTTATTAATTAAACGAGATTTTAATTAACCAATAAATTAATATTGTATTAACTTATAGATAAACTTCATATCACAAGTTTAGAAAAAATTGATGCTTTCGCCATTGTAAACTTCGATCAACAGATAACACAAGTTTAGACAATTTGGATGAGCATATAGACTGTGAAATCACTCAAGACTTGCAAAATTTGATCGAGAAGTTGGGCTATCGCAATTCAATGAATGTCGAAGATGTCCTAAATTATCCAGAAAAAATGAAGTTACAGTTGTTGACTGATGAAGAAATAATCGAGAGCGTTATGGGAACTGATAAAGATGTGGAGAAGATGATGAAAGTTCTACAATAGAGCTCCCTTCACAAAACGAGGCTATTAAAGCGACAATCACATTGAATAATCTCTTCTTTGAGCTATGAGAAAACAACACCAACAATTCTTACAATGATAAAAAAAAATAGAGATGAAATTCAATGTGATATTGATTTTTGAAAAAAACAGAAGACAATTAAATCATTTTTCAAAAAGTCTTCGTAAATCATTAATGTATTAAATATATATATGCATTATTAATTTATATTTCATATGGGGTCTACATAGGTAATCAAAAATGTATTATCTTATAATTTTATCGAATTATTAATTTGGCATGTTGTCCCTGACTCGGGACAGACCAAAAATATTATTAAGATAGTTTATTAAGAAGCGAAATTGGGGATATAAAAAGGAATTGGGGGATATTGATTACTTCTACCAACCCATGGTGTGTGTTAAGGGTGATTTTTGGGTATGAAAATACTAAAATACCCTTTGGTTAATTAAAAAACATTATGAAAAGACCATACTACCCTTTCTACTAAAACATTAAAATCAAAAAACCAAAACATATATCCCCCATTCTCAATTCAAGATGCAAGTCTTGTTAGGGGAATTAGTTTCGAATTTTTTTCATCGTTCTTCATCGTTCTTCGTCGATTAATCGTCGATTCAAAAATTTCTTGTCGATTAACCAACCCGAATCATAAACAATGCCTCCACGAAAGAAACCAAATGCCCAATCGAACTCAACATCATCGATTGCTCAACAAAAACAGGCGGAAAGACTTGCTAAGATTGCTCAAGAGCAAGAACACGAAGAAGCAACGTTATCTGACGATCAACTACACAAATATATGGCTTCACGAGAAGGTAAGTCATTTAAAACTACTTTGTAGGTGTTTAAATCGATCTATGGCAATGGGTTTAGGTTAGAATCGCGAAACCTAACTCAAACAGTTGAGTTTCGAGAGTCACCAGAGCATTGAAATTCGTATGAATACAAGGTGGGTTTGTGTTCCGACATTCAATCTATGATGAATACTGAAAGGTTTACAACCCCAGGATAACCGTAGACCGAATTTTCTCACAGGCATTCAATCTAGGATGAATACGGTCTAGGTTTTGTAGTACCGGCAGTGTTTGATAATAATTCGTGTATGCCGGTAGTGGACTTAAAACATACAGGAGAGTTTATGAATTTGCCACCAGTACCGGCATTGTTTTTTGGATTCATTCCATGAACAGATTTGTCAAACCATTGAAACTCATCGCACTTTGGGTAATTCAAACACCTTAGAAACATTCTTTTTGCAATCCAAAACTGGCGTGTCCCATCACAACTTCTACACTTTGAATAAATAAAAGGACAGTCCATGGCTAGATGAGAAGGTGACTTGCAAATTTGACACTTGCAATGATGACTCTGTAAGAGAAGATTATATTAGTCGTGGGTCATAGTAGTGAAGATTATATTGTTAGTAAATCTACTTACTTTGCAAATACAGGAAGATGATGAATCCCCCATCCTTTGTGAAGCTTTAACCGTGCTTGCTTTCTTGAGAGAATGATTTTTGTTATTTGGTTGCTGGTTTGTGTATAATTTTCCAAAGGAATGGGGGTATTATATGAGATGAATCTCCAACGGTCTTATTTCTTTTTCAAAAAAACTTTTTTTTTTTTTTGAATTCATCAACTCGGCATAGACGTTATTATTGATTGAATGTTTGGTTTGCATTTAGGCGTTTCAAAGTGTTTTTGAAACCATGCTTAGGTATTGGTTACATATTTGTCTCAATCCCTGTTAAAAATTTCCCAGTACCGGCATTGTAAGCTTATCATAAACGGTGCCGGCAGTGTTTGCTTGGTCGGCATTCTATTTCCATGATTACGACAAGTCTTAAGTTGTGGCGATTTTCCAAAAAACTAGTCGTTGGGTACTTTTTTGCTATAAATAGAGACCTATCTCTACCAAACTTATTCACCCATCACTTTCAATCTTCCTAAATCAGTCACCCATCACTTTGGAACACTAAAAAATGGCTCCAACTCCGTTCAATAATCTAGAAGATGTTGCGATTGTCGAGCACACACCACTTCTCACAAGCACTCCCGTTGAGGAAGCGCAATGGTTGGCCGGCAACTAAGACCCAACCGGAGGGCCTTACCTTGGGCATGATCAAAACACCAATGCTTGGTGGAAACGTGTGTTTAAAGGTTTTCAAAGCACTAAACGAAAATGGTTCGGAGGAAACTCACGCAGATAAGGGGAAAGGTACACTTATTTATACAATGAATGCGTGCTGTGAGAAACGAATTGAAAGCTCGTAAGGACGCTATGCCAAACGAAGACCGCATGAGTAGAGTAAGTTTGTGAATCAATAGGCCGTTCATCAAAAATTATTTATTTGGTTATGATTATTCAACAACGCCGACTTATTAAACTAATTGTTTTCCAAAGTGTTCTTTGGCCTGACTCAATACGAATTAAGGTACGGTCATGAGTTTCGCACGAGGACTTGCTACACTCTCGAGGAAGTTGAATGGCAATTCGCCCAATATAATTAAACTCGTAGAGAATCCCTAGCGCGATGTATTGAACCGATTACGTATTTCGTAAGGTTTTGTGGGTATACCTCTATGTAAGCCCTCACGAGACTATAACTCGTCCACTTGGGCCACCAAGTGGTTTAAAGGCTTGATGCACGTGCTAAGTGCATTCGTTGTTCTTTCGACAAGGATAACGTTCGAAATAAATTATAGCTCCGGCTTAGTATGTAAACATATTTCAATTTCCTAATGATTCCGAACTTAGTATGTAGTATATTAATCTATCTGGTACCTAAAGGCCGACATTTAGGTTAGGTTATATTAATGCCGGATTGTTCAAAATCGTGCCAACGGCTATTTTTTTGAACCATAAACCGGCTTTAGAGTGCCGGTGTTGATTGTAGGTCACCGGCAATGCCGGCACTAAATATCCGTTGTGCAATCATCTATATAATGCAATGGATTCACCCATTGCACTTGATACCTCAATGGAAAATCCATCATCAACTACCGATTCCATCATTGCCATGGAAAAAGAAAAACTCAAGAAGAATGAACCATCCACTCCGTTGGGAAATCAATTATCAACCACCAACTCCAGTTTCCCTTATACTAGAAAAACTTAAAAGGAAGGGAGAAACCACCAAGTCAATTGCCGCAATGGAAGAAGAGATACTTAAGAGAAAAGAGAAAAGAAGAGGAAGCAAAGCTTGAACATTATCGCAAAGAAGCTAAAGAAATCCTTAAACACCAAAAACAATCTATGATAGAAGCGGATGTCGAGGAAGAAACCGAGTGGATTAAAAATTACTACATAGTTGACCGGTTGTCAGCCGACACAAATATAAATTACACTTTCTTACTACTCAAAATATATAATGAAGCAAGGGAAAGAAAGGATCGTTCCCACAGAGAGGTCTAGGTTGTCAAATTGTTTCGGTTCCCTATAAATAACACCGGTAGTTTTGTGATTTTTATATAATAAACTAAATAAAAACAAATAAAGAAAAGTAAACAAATCAAATCAAGGATGAGATAGTATTGGTCATGGATTTCGTCTTCAATCACAAACATGTTTTCAACACAATAACTAGAATTGATATTTTAATCTCAACTTTTATCAAAGACCCTAGAATACCTTGATTGCAAGTATATCCCGCAAATCTCCTCATGTCATCAACAAACACATTAAAAGATGCGAATATGAATTCTATCTAAAGGAACAACCTAACGTGTAAAAGCACTAATCAAGTTTAATTCCCTAGATGCATTAGGTTCTAAGAAATCAGGCCAATCAAAGCAATCGAACGTGTAAAAGCACTAATCCGATTTAACAAAGGTTATGGTTCACATATGATCATAAGAATATATCACTACAAACTATAATCATATTTATGCTACTTGCAATCCGAATTATCACTTTGCGTATAATAAATCCTAATCTAGCAAGACAAGATGAAAACAAACTCAATCGATTCGCGACTCGACTAAATAACATTCAAATCATGTAACAATATTGATGGTGAATCATAAACGATAATATGAGAGAAAACTAATTTATTGAATTAAAACCCATATTTGGAAATCCAACTTATTCCATAACCAATAAAAAACTCTAGCTCATATTCATGGAGTTCATAACAAGAAGAAAGAGAAAAACTATCATGTTGTAAACCCTAGAACAAAAGTAGAGACAAAAATAAAAATAAAAGAAGTCCCCCAAATTCTATCTAAGCTTCCCTATATATAGAGTTTTATAACCTCTTCTTGAAGAAACTAGGAAACCTAGCAAAAATAGGAAAGAGCACCTCCTTGAGAATTGTGTCCACACCTCGTGCAAAGGAAGTTGCAAACTCTGGCCTTTCACACGTCCAAGGCTGGTCATGCAAATTAAGAAGTCGCCTACGCACTACTTATTGAGCTCGTGCAGCAGCTGTGGGAGCCCAGCCCATTATTGTTCTTGGCTTGTCATTTATGTGGAACTGACAGCCTATTCTCAATTCCATCTTTCCCTCTCGTCTCTGCCAGCATCAATCACTCCATGAAAGCCACCATCATTAAACCACAGAATACTCGGTCTCTACATATTCATTTCAGTCTGTATCACTATTACCAATTCAATCCATCCATGGCAGCAAGCTCCAATACCCGATACCAACTCTCTCCATTGGCTGCCATGTTTGCTCGTTCCATCTCTGTCATTCACCGGTAATGGCATGTAATGCAGTCTTCACTTTCAAACCTCCCTGCTCCATCAATCATTCTTCATCATTACTGGCTAGTTATACTCACGAGCACCGCCATCAACTTCTTTTCTTATTCCGCCATTCCTCCAATCTGCATACACCGCAATCAACATCACAGCTCTCCGTACCACAGTTCAGCTCCATGTTCATTACTACCATGAGCAGTCTGCGATCATCATCCCATGTCACAAAGAACCAACTTACACATCCTTCAAACTCCATTTCCTGTCCAGCGTCACCGATATTTCTCTGGCTATCACTGCCAACAGTTCACGAGCTCAACTCCTTCTTCCCGTTCGACACAACCGCAACACCTAGTCTCGATCTCCTCCTTCACTGCCAGTAAACCCAATATCTCTCTTTT
This sequence comes from Papaver armeniacum, assembly GCA_023531295.1. Lineage (NCBI taxonomy): Eukaryota > Viridiplantae > Streptophyta > Magnoliopsida > Ranunculales > Papaveraceae > Papaver > Papaver armeniacum. The sequence continues at coordinate 142,425 of JAJJWW010007970.1, forward strand.
CTCGATCAAGTTCTTCTCATGACAACCAGCAGCTCGAGCTCAACGCATCGTCGATTTGAAGCTCCTCTTTCGACAAATTCCTCCATCATAGTTCCAACCTTTCGCTTTGACATCATCGATCAGCCATCTTTCATCGATCGGTGGCAACAAAGCTCCCGAGCCGCACCGGTCCATGAACAACAGCACCATCCGTTCGATAACCACACCTCCAAACTCGTTCCTTCTACTCAATGGCAGCAACACTTTTACCTCAAAACCCATTCAATGGGCCAAGTCACCATTGCATCGACCTCATCCTCGACTTCCATGACTTCAAATCCATCTCTTTCACGGCCATAGAACTGTGATCATTAGCAACCCTACCCTCGTCTCGTTCACCACCAACATCACGGTCAACAACCATGGCAGCTACCTTGAACTCTCGGCATCTTCCCTGAGTTCTAGCTTGAGCTCGTTCCCTGTAACCATGGCATAACCGATAGAATATCACCCAAGCTCATATCTTCATCCCACTACCATCATTCTCAGTGACTACCACTCATTTTTCGTATCTACTTTTCTCCCATTCCAACTCTTCTTGCTCCAACCCATTCCATCATCCCCTGTCTTCATCAGTAATGGCACGTAATGGCAGAAACCAACTCAATCATCATCTCGACTCCACCTTGACTTTCTAATCACCGCCAACGAGTTAACCTCCATCTCTCGCCAAACAACTCTCGCTGATACATCTTTGATCAACCAACGATCCAAACCATCAATCCATCTCTGAATCACCGAGAACATTGAAACACAACACCGCTCACGTTGTCTTTGTCCCATCGTCATCATCATCGGCATCATCATCAACTGCCAAGGCTCAGTCTATCACCGTACGTAAAAACTCCATTCTTCCCTGTTATAATCATCAGGATCAATTCCAACCAACCAACTCTATTCGCTGTAACTCATCGAGTCCCTTTGGTTAATCAACGAAAAACACAAAACTGAACTTCATGAACTGCGTCGTGATCGGAAAGGAGATAATGTTGCGGTGCCTTTTAACAATATTTGAATTTAAGCTTCCCCCTATTATATTGCTCGATCGCCTTTAGCATTTCCATTAAAACAGGTCACCCCTTAATGTAATGATCGCCCTTAACGTGCGGTGGGGTGGCAATAGCACTTGGCCTAGAAAATGACCATTTTGCCCTTTTAGTCTTCCGAGTTCTTCTTTTTGCCCATAACTTTTTCATACGAGCTCCGAATGACTCCGTTCTTTCGCCATTGTCTTTATCTTCTCGTCCTCTTACAAAATGATGACTTATAAATCCTCCATTTGAACAGGTTCCACTGGGTCTTTGGCCCTTCTTCACTTGTGACTTCACTTTGTAGCCATTTCCACTTCTTTTGCTCCAAATGACTCAGAGTACCTAATAACTCAAAAACACGTAAAGTACATAATTCACTTAAAAATAGCAAAGAAAGCGTAACTACTAGATAGTAAATTAGGTTTTTTTAGACACCTACCGATTCCCCCACACTTAGACTTTGCTAGTCCTCAACCCAAATCAAACAAAACAATTCTAAAGAATACATACAACTCCGTGTCGTCGAGGGCTACTGGTCACTTTAGCATAAATAACAAGCCTTTAAAAACCCCTAGGTGTCCCTAGTGGACGAGTTATAGTCTCGTGAAGGTTTTACTAGAGATATACCCACAAAACCTACTTTTCCAACTTAATAGTTCTCCGAAATGATAGTATTCAAGCGCTAAGAAGACATAGAGATTCTCCGCACACTAGTCATAAGAAGTTAGACACATAAATGAACATAATCTCATCCTTAAAAGTTGAGAGAGAGATCACCATCCCTTCTCGAAAGAAATTCGGGTTCGGAGTGATCAAAAGTCTCGACTCGCCTCACAAGAAAGGGTTTTGCGAAGTTGCTCTCAATAACAAACAGATTTTTATGGTCACACATGTGTCCGTAGGAATGAAGAAAGAATCTGCGACACGTTGAATGGTAGGAAGGCAAAACCCTCCGAATTGTTTTGAAAACCACATCTTTATAATTTTTGAAAAACCATTTTTCTCGACGATCTCTACGAAAGGAAATCAACCACTTAACGAAGGTGGAATATGCTTACTTACTCATATCTGTTCGGGCGCGCAGCTAGCACCACTCTCACAAGCATCCATAGAAACGTCTTCGGTCTTCAACCGGTGTCTTCATCTTCGTCTTCGGTCTTCAACCCTTGATGATAACTCTTGAACTTCGTAGAATCTTGACAATGTGATTCTTTCCTCTAATTCCTTGTCGCTTGAAACTTCATTATAGATATTCCTTCTTTCCATTGGCTTTATTGAAAGAATATAAAACTAAAAACAAACTATACAAACCCAAAAATTTTTTTTTTTTTCTTTGAGTTACCAAAATATTATTTTAATGAAGAAGAGTTCAAGACTCGTACAAAACCTTGGTTGGTAGCCTAGCAACAAGCTGGGCCCCGACGCCTTTTTGAATAGCAACACCTAATCTATGAAAAATAAAACTACCTACTCCACTACTAGCTTCATTACAAACTAAACGATTTTTCAAACGCTGAAAACACAAGGTATCCTCACCAAGCTCTCCCAAAGTAGAGAAAGCTAGAACGCCCAAACCATAACCATGTGAAACACATTTGTCCAAGTACTTAGTACGTTTACGTGGCTTGACATTAGCAATGGCTTTACAGGGAGCGAAAGCGCGGACACCTTCCCAGTGAAGGGTGAGACACCTGTGACATCCATACAAACATCTTTACCATTTTCCCAATTTAAAAAAAGGATGTCTGCACAGGACGCAAATCTTTGTCATCATCAAACAAAAAACCGAGGGAAACCTCCTTACGAGCAGTACATCACCAGTAACAAATGCCTAAGCAATTACATCACGAACAAAGTCATGCCGAAACTTGATCCCAACATCCTTAGCACAATGGAGCGCATGATCACCGAAAATATCCATAGATTTGTTACAGCATGGGCACAAACCATTATCCACAAATAAGGGGATCCCAAGGCGATAACAAAGAACAAATTGGAACTTGTCTCGGTCCAAGACATTGGTTAAGCCCACTAATGGGTATAGCCATAAGATAATCCTGTGCATGTTTGACACGGTTACATTGCCACAGAATGGCATTATAATTATTATTATTCTCAAAATTCCAAAACGATTTAAACAACACCACCCCTTTTTTAATAATTTTTTTTTTTTTTTGAAATAAGAAAAAAAACAAATAAAAAATAAAAAAATAAAACAAAATAATAAAAACTATTAACAAACCTAAACATTTTCTTTTGTCTTTTTTTTTTTTTTTTTTTTTTTTTTTTGAGACAAGAGAAAATAAAATACAAATAAAATAAAAATGTAAGTACAAAGGCCATGGTGTAAGTACTTTACCGCTTGATTCTTCACAACTTGTATGTCTTGATATCATAAACTTCTCGAACTCTCATCCTTATAATCCTCGCTCCTGTACATAAAGTCTGAAATCTGCTCAATTCTGTACTGTTGCTTGTAAACCTTGAACGTCTTCAACTTTCCTTCGAATTTGTGATGCTCCTCTTGTTGATGATGATAGTGTTTCTAGGGGACCTTGTTGGTGTAGAGAGAGATAAGGTGGATGGTCTAATCTTTGAACAAGATTACAAGTGGTATGTAAGTTAGCAATTGATGTCACCATCATGATTGATAAAAATAGCACTCAAGAGATCAAAAATAGTGCTTCTATGGTGGGAGGTTGGACAACTCACCATTCTCGGGCCTGAATTAACGTACGGTGACACACACTCTAAAAGCACATATTAGGCAGTGTACAAAGAATTGAAGGCGGTGCCTCACATTATGTAACATGGGTAGTCTCCACTATAGGGTATCACTACTCTAATACCGAATTCTAATCCCGCACCTTATTTGCCACCGGCATGGTTAAATCCAACTTTAACTCTCATACAATTAAGAAACCCGATCATGTTCTTCTGTCATCTCTAAGTTAGGTCACTCTTATGAGATTCTCGATGTAATCTTAGCGACATGTATACTATGTGACTTAAACTAACCACAAGTTGGAGTTTTTTATTCAAATATATACAAAAAAAAAAATTGAAAATTTTGACTCAAAAAGGCTAAAACTCTATATGCAAAAAGACTCCCCACTTAAACTTCACATTGTCCTCAATGTGTAAAACCGAAAATTTGGAATTTGACGTAAATACAGATAAAACGCAAAACCTGTACAAATTGGTAAGGAATTTGGAAAAACTCCATTTCACAAAAGTTGTTCATCTACGTGTTTTCTACAAAGTTTCAAAAGGGCACAGTGTTTGATAAACGGTCTGACAGTTATGGTCTCTTGACTGAACTACGTGCAGTCTGAATTTTTCTGACGAAAAGGTATTCGTCATAATTCTCTTCTAAGATAGATTCGGACGCAATGAAATTAAACATGGGGATGCAAATATGATATGAAACTATAAAAATAAATAAATAAAAGGGTTTAAGATACAAAACCTATGGGTTGCCTCCCATTTAGCGCTTGGTTTAAAGTCGTCAACCCGACTTCTATGTTATCGTCCATATACCAATAATCTGAAAAGTTGGGGATCCTTCCATGTAACCTGTTTTGAAAACACTAGCTTCACACAAATATTAGTAATATAAAACAGAAATGAAGCTATGAACTGATAAAAGCTTCCCCCACACTTATTATTTTCCCCACACTTGGAAGTGTATAAAGAATATAGAAGTCTGCACTTCCACGGTTTTCTTGTTCCATAACTGCATAGTATGAGAATCAAGTTTCTCTAATGGCTGGAAAACGAGAAACAAAGTCATCCAACAATATTCTCAAGCACATACATTCAAACCAATAAGAGGTAAAGGAGAAGAAACAATAGGCAATGGGTTAGACAAACTCAGACAATCTCTTGTATTACTAACTCTTCATCCTTGAAAAACTCAAGTGAATTATTCACCTCTTTTATATCATGGTCCTCTATCAAACCTTGCAAACCATTCTTCGTCCGTTTCTGCCGTAACCAAAGTATCGACATAAACATCATCATTACAATCATTTGCAAGCTCAATTGGGTCTTCCACAATATTGGTCAAACTGGTTTCATTCTCAACATACTCCTTTTTGTTGTAAGGCACATACTCTTTTGCGGATCCAAATTTTATTATAAGAAACTTTTTTAGAACACTCGAAAATGCATCATCCTCAAGCTCCACCCTTTGAATAGGCTCTTGATCATTATTAAGATCAATGCTCGAGTAATCTACACAAGTGTCATCATATTCCTCTTCGTCTTCATCTTGATCCCAAAAAGACTCCAGAGATGTCACCATGAGTTGTTTCAAGCAATATATCATAATCACCGTCACTATCGTAGTCAACATAAGATGGGTCCTCATGAATTTAGTGTTGCTAATCTCTAACTCATCCTTTTGAATAGGTGAATGATCATTATTACGATCAAGAGTTGAGTTAACTACACAATTATCAACGAAAGTGCCCAAGGATTGGCCTTTTTTCAACATTAGCATCAATCAAATATTCATCACAAACCATATGCACATTAGAATTATCCATATCTTCCTTGCATTGATCAATGCCTCTTCACAAGCTAGCAATACATTCACAAAGTTCTTGGAGTTGCTCGTTTGTAGTCTCTTTGCTTTTTGAAATTCCTCTTGTAAAAAGGTGGAAACTTGATCTATAAAATTAGAGACTTTTTGTTCACGAGCATAAGAATCCTCCCATCCTTGTGGTTATTTCACACCCATACCCGCCATAAGGTTGTTGGGAAACCATAAGGTTCCATGGAATATTGGTCATAACCAATAAATTGGTTTTGATTATACCCCTGGAATTGGTAGTTGTCATATTGTTGAGGTTGTCGAAAACCGTATCCATTGTTCCAATATGCTCCTTCCATAGAAATTGGTACCTGAAACAAGAGTTCTCAAAACTATGTCAAAACCAGAAAATAAAAACTAAAAACAAAAAAAAATAAGAAACCAAAAACATTTGACAAACCGCCGCCTCCCTACAATGGCCAAAATTTGACCTAGGTTGTCACTAGACACAAATATAAATTACACTTTCTTACTACTCAAAATATATAAAAGCAAGGGCAAGAAAGGATCGTTCCCTGAGAGGTCTAGGTTGTCAAATTGTTTCTGTTCCCTATAAATAACACCCGGTAGTTTTGTGATTTTTATATAATAAACTAAATAAAAGCAAATAAAGAAAAGTAAACAAATCAAATCAAGGATGAGATAGTATTGGTCATAGATTTCGTCTTCAATCACAAACATGTTTTCAACACAATAACTAGAATTGATATTTTAATCTCAACTTTTATCAAAGACCCTAGAATACCTTGATTGCAAGTATATCCCGCAAATCTCCTCATGTCATCAACAAACACATTAAAAGATGCGAATATGAATTCTATCTAAAGGAACAACCTAACGTGTAAAAGCACTAATCAAGTTTAATTCCCTAGATGCATTAGGTTCTAAGAAATCAAAGCCAATCAAAGCAATCGAACGTGTAAAAGCACTAATCCGATTTAACAAAGGTTATGGTTCACATATGATCATAAGAATATATCACTACAAACTATAATCATATTTATGCTACTTACAATCAAGAATTATCACTTTTGCGTATAATAAATCCTAATCTAGCAAGAGAGATGAAAACAAACTCAATCAATTCGCGACTCGACTAAATAGCATTCAAATCATGTAACAATATTTATGGTGAATCATAAACGATAATATGAGAGAAAACTAATTTATTGAATTAAAATCCATATTTGGAAATCCAACTTATTCCATAACCAATAAAAAACTCTAGATCATATTCATGGAGTCCATAAAAAGAAGAAAGAGAAAAACTATCATGTTGTAAACCCTAGAACAAAAGTAGAGACAAAAATAAAAATAAAAGAAGTCCCCCAAATTCTATCTAAGCTTCCCTATATATAGAGTTTTATAACCTCTTCTTGAAGAAACTAGGAAACCTAGAAAAAATAGGAAAGAGCACCTCCTTGAGAATTGTGTCCACACCTCGTGCAAAGGAAGTTGAAAACTTTGGCCTTTCACACGTCCAAGGCTGGTCATGCAAATTAAGAAGTCGCCTACGCACTACTTATTGAGCTCGTGTAGCATTTGTGGGAGCCTAGCCCATTATTGTTCTTAACTTGTCATTTATGTGGAACTGACAGCCTATTCTCAATTCCATATTTCCCTCTCGTCTCTCCCAGCATCAATAACTCCATGAAAGACACCATCATTAAACCACAGAATACTCGGTCTCTACATCTTCATTTCAGTCCGTATCACTATTACCAATTCAATCCATCCATGGCAGCAAGCTCCAATACCCGATACCAACTCTCTCCATTTCGCCATGTTTGCTCGTCCCATCTCTCGTTTCATTCACCGGTAATGGCATGTAATGCAGTCTTCACTTTCAAACCTCCCTGCTCCATCAATCATTCTTCATCGTTACTGGCTAGTTATACTCACGAGCACCGCCATCAGCTTCTTTTCTTATTCCGCCATTCCTCCAATCTCGCATATACCGCAATCAACATCACAGCTCCCTCCGTACCCAGTTCGCCTACATGTTCATTACTACCAGAATAGCGATCATCATCCCATGTCACGACAACCAACTTCCCCGCCCTTCAAACTCCATTTCCGTCCGCCACCGGATATCTCGGCTATCACCGCCACCATGGGCCACGAGCTCAACTCCTTCTTCCCGTTCGACACAACCGCAACACCTAGTCTCGATCTCCTCCTTCACTGCCAGTAAACCCAATATCTCTCTTTTTCTCGATCAAGTTCTTCTCATGACAACCAGCAGCTCGATCTCAACGCATCGTCAGTTGAAGCTCCTCTCTCGACAAATTCCTCCATCATAGTTCCAACCTTCTCGCCTGACATCACCGATCATCCATCTTTCATCGGGCGGAAAAGCTCAGCCGCACGAGTCTATGAACAACAACACCATCTGCATTCGATAACCACAGCCCAAACTCGTTCTCCTCTGGGCTCATCAGGCGCAACACTTTACCTCAAAACCCATTCAATCACAACCACCATTGCATCGACCTCATCCTCGACTTCCATGACTTCAACTCCATCTCTTTCACTACCGTAACCGTGATCATTTGAAACCCTACCTGTTCGTTCACCACCAACATCACTGGCCAACAACCATGGCAGCCTACCTTGAACTCTCGGCATCTTCCCCGAGTTCTAGCTTGAGCTCGTTCCCCGTAACCATGGCATAACCGACAGAATATCACCCTAAGCTCATATCTTCATCCCACTGCCATCATTCTTAGCAGCTACCACTCATTTTATGTATCTACTTTTCTCCTATTCCAACTCTTACTGCTCAACCCATTCCATCATCCCTGTCTTCATCGGTAATGGCATGTAATGGCAGAAACCAACTCAATCATCATCTCGACTCCACCTTCTCGCTTTCTAATCACCGCCAACGAGTTCTTCTCCATCTCTGCCAAACAACTCTCTCCGATACATCTTTGATCAACCAACGATCCAAACCATCAATCCATCTCTCAATCACCGAGAACATCAAGACAAAGACCGCTCACATTGTCTTTGTCCCATCGTCAT
>JAJJWW010007971.1:0-26580 GCA_023531295.1 Papaver armeniacum
TGTACAATTAATAAAATTGTGTCGACAAATTAAAAAAATATTGTCGCTTTTAATATCGCATAGTTAGCTGACGGATGGTTTCTTGCACAAAAAATAAAAAATAAAAATAGAAACCATTAATCACATGATCTTCGTCTAATGGACAAAGATACCAATTAAATTTGCGGAGGTTCCGTGAACCATGCATGTCATTAGTTACAGTAAAGATAATGAAATCTACAACGATACCAATTTTTGGTGATTACAGTTTCATTATAGGAATAGAAACTATAAACCATCTTTTGATGGATTTATTCTTTCTCTATGAAAAAGATTAGAGAACATAGGACAACCGAACTCAAAGATGATTGCCCATTTATTATATATACATAATAATAATATATAAAGTAAAAAAGCAATATGTAAAATTATTATACAATATTATAAAGCGTAAATAAAGAGGACATTAGAGCTTCGTGCACCATGGCATCAAAACGGTGCTGTTGGAGAATATTGGCTTGTGTGGAAACGTACAATGGACTTTGTAACCACAAACACCATCCATGACTGGCCTTAAGGGATCGCTCACACAGGTGTTGACCTCATCATCATTATTACATGTAAAAACAAACAAAAATAAAGAATTGATTAATAACAGCCCGGTGGAGGAATAAACAATCAATAAAAAGTTCAAACTATAAGATTGTTAGAATCTTCCCATAAAGCTATTTTTGAATTTAACATCGCCAAATCCATAAGGCGGCTTTTTTTTTTTTTTTTCTTCTTCTTCTTCAAAGATATATATGGATAAGTTGGTGGAGCTACATTTGATGATGTGTTGTGAAACTAGAAAATAGAGAATGAGAGACACAAAATAGAGATGAAGAAAGGGAGAAAATCTTATTCATGTGTGTATAGAATACAATGTTTAAGCCTCTATTTATATAGATAGAAGACTTGGTGTCCAAGATATGTAAACCCTAAACTTAGACACGAAGGGCATCTTAGTAAATAAACTTGGTTTATAACAAAATAATAATAATAATAATAATACTGACGATAACAACCCGAATTGAATCTATAGATACAAAATATCGCACACCAGTTAAGCCTGCGATATATTCATCAAGCAAGCGGCAACCCACGATCAAGCTAATCCAGGATGACGCACCACATGACGTAAAGCTTAATCACAAGAAAAGCATGAAGGACAAATGCGAAGTTATAGAGTTTGTGCGATAAGAGTCAATGTAAGCGTGCGTTAATAACGCACGCCGATCCGAAAATAGGGCTTTCTTAGCTGTCCTCCATTATGTAAACTCCTATATAAGGAGCCGAGCGACCTTGTATGAGGAGAGCTTTTTGAGAGTTTTAGACAAGATATTTAGGAGAGAAAGATTATTTGCTTCCCAAGTTAGGGTTTGTTTGTAACTTTGTATCCAATTTGAAGATTTTAATGAATGTTCTTGTGATTTTCATGGAGTTTCCTAAGACTGATTTGTAGATTCTAATAGGGGTGTAGTTGTGGGATTTCCTGCAACTACATTTGGCGCCAAATGAGGGGACGGAAGTAAAGGATTTTATCATACCTTAAGAAATCAACTCAGAAGTTTGAAACTGACAGTGATCTTTTGAGAAGAAATTTGTTTCCAAGAAAAGATTTCATCTCAAGGGGGAAGAAAGATAAAATTATCAGATCAGTAAAAACAGGCGAAAACGAAGGACAATCTACAAAAAATTCAAGAGCAAAACAGCCGAAAGGTGACAAAATGAAAGAGGGAAATACGAAATTGGAAAAAATCATCAAAGAAGGAGAAGGCAACATGAGGTTGCAGTGTAACATAATAACTAAAACAATTATCGATGATTTTCATGAGGGAATCACAGGAAAAATACACAAGCATGATTTTGAAGGAAAGAAAATTATGACAGTAGAAAAGATATCTCCTTTGAAAGAATGGGAAAAGCAGAAGATAACATTCACAGCGGAAGAAGTACAAGAAGAAAATTTAAGGCGAACAGATCCATTGGTAATTACAATAACTGCAGAGCGAAATGAAAGAAGTGCGGAAGCGAAATCTTCAGATAAGTGGACGATAGATAGAACCTTAGTGGATATGGGAAGCTCGGTATATATCTTATTTTAGCGCGCTTTCAAAGGTATGGGATACAAGGACACGGACATGACCCGCTCAACATACAACATTCATGGTTTTAACAAAATAACAACAAAACCAAAGGGAGAGATAATTATGCGAATACTATTGGGAGAAATAGAAACACAAATAACATTGTGCGTAGTAGATGTAGAATTGCCCTACAACATGCTCTTGGGACGACCATGGATACATGCGATAAAAGCCGTAGCGTCAACTCTACACCAATCAATAAAGTTCCCAATACCGAGTGGAATAGGCGAAATCAAAGGAGATACAAGGATTACGAACATCTGCAATCAGGTAGATGTAACAAATTATGAAGGACGTGCACGGAAGCGAAAAGATCGGTGGAGAAAAGCGAAAGAACTAAGGAAGGAAGAAGAATTCAGAATATATATGATAAGGGCCCAAGAAGTAAAAGGGATACCAAGCGAAATTTGAGAGAAAGAAGGCGAAACCAACGCACGAAATAAAAGAGCCAAACATCACTAGGAGAACCAAAGGATAATTTTACCGCAATGAGGTTAGACAAAGGAGATAAACGTAGGAACAGAAGATGAACCAAAGATATTAAAGATCGAGACTAAGATGGGAAAGGAAGATCAACATCTTACGCGAATATAAAGACATGTTCGCATGGAGCATAGAAGAAATGATAGGGATAGATCCTTCTATCGCATGTCATAAGTTGGATATCAACAAGAATGCACGACCATTTAAGCAAAGAATAAGGAAGATGGCCACGACATATCATCCCCAGATAGAGGTAGAGTTACAGAAGATGCTTGAAGCCGGAATAATAAGACCAGCCAAATACCCTGAAGGGATAGCAAATATGGTGGTAGTGCCAAAGAAGGAGAATGGAATAAGGATTTGCATCGACTTCGGTGATTTAAACAAGGCGTGCCCAAAGGACAACTTTCCATTACCAGACATTCCACAAATGGTTGAAGTAGCATCAGGAAAAGATAGGCTATCATTGATGGATGGATATAAAGGATATAATCAAATCCCTTTAGGCAAGAAGACCAAGAACACATTTGCTTTTTTCGCACCCAGAGGATTATATTGCTACACAAAGATGCCTTTCGATTTAAAAAATACGGGTGTGACATACCAAAGAATGGTAGAAAAGGTGTTGAAAAATGGATACACAAAACATTGAAGGTCTATGTTGATGATATGTTGGTGAAGAGTAAAAAATTTGAAGACCATGTTGACGACTTGAGAGAAATCTTTGAGCGAGATCGACGGCAGTTCAACATTAAGATAAATCGAGAGAAAAGTTCATTTTCGAGTCGCATCACGAAAATTCTTAGGATATATTGTATCAAAGGAAGGAATAGAGGTTGACCCAGAAAAGGTACAAGCGGTTGACATGCCACCACCAGCGACTGTGAAAGATGTACAAAAATTGAATGGATTCTTTGGCTTCATTATGGCGATTTATCTCGCGCTCATCGACAAGTGCAAACAAGTTTTCAACATTCTAAAGAAGGGGACCAAATTCAAATGGACAGATGAGTGCGATAAGCGTTGCAGAACATAAAGAACTACCTAATGAATTTATCCATTCTACAGAAAGCATAGCCAGGGGAAGAATTATTAATATATTTGGCATCAACACCGCATGCATTAAGTGTTGTACTACTACGTTCGGATCAAGGAGTAGAAAACCCAATATACTACATAAGTAAAACATACAATGATGCAGAGAAAAATTACTCAAGGATTGAAAAGCTAATCCTCGCATTGGTTTATGCGACACAAAAGCTACGTATCTATTTTCAAGCCCACAAGATTAAGGTACTGACAAAAGTACCAATTGAATCAGTAATGAAAAATTCAAAAAGGTCAGGAAGAATCGAAAGATGGAATGCACAAGTGGGGCACTTTCAGATCAAATATGAAATATTGTCTTCACCAAAATCGCAAGTCGTAGCGGATTTCTTGGCAGAGTTCCCGTTAGAAGAAGATGAAAGTGTGGAAGAACTGATGGATATAGAAGAAGAACATGGGAATCCTAAATACCTGTTGATAAACCATAATAGATGGGAGATACTGGTGGATGGATCATCAAATGGAGAAGGCAACGGAATCGTAATAGTTTTCATCTCACGAGCAGGATCAAGAATGGCTTACTCATTCAGATTGGAATTCGCGTCTACCAATAATGAGACTGAATGCGAAGCGGTGGTGCACGCTTTGCGGTTGGCAATTGAAATGAAAATAAAAGATACGCGAATAACTAGTGACTCGCAATTGGTTATTCGCCAGATAGAAGGAACATATAGCACGAATGAGCCATCGTTACAGAAATACAAGAAGCTTGTCGAACAGTTATCTTCCCAAATTCCAAAAATAAAGTGGAGACATATATCGAGGAAAGATAACCGTTTAGTAGACGCATTCGCTTTTATTCTATCCATGATGGTAGACCCAGCCGCAAGGTGTATAAAGATACAAACACTCTTTTCACCCTCTATCAACAAAGAAGATAACGCAGAAGAAGACGCAACTTTAATGATTATAGAAGGAGAACAAGCGAATAATGACGCAGATTGGAGAACTCAACTTCATTTGTATTTAGAAAAAGGAGAGGTCCCAAGAGATAGGTTGGAGGAACACAAGTTAAAGAGCAGAGCGACAAATTATGAACTCAGAGATGGTGTACTCTATCAAAGATCATTCCTAGGACCATCTCTTAGATACTTGACGCGAAAAGAAGGAATGGAAATCTTGAAAGCATTACACTATGGAGATGCGGGAAATCACAGTGGAGGAAGGTCCTTGGCATACAGAAAAAAGATACAAGGGTATTACTGGCCTTACATGCATGAAGATCCGAAAGAAGTATCAAGGCGGTGGGAAGAATGCCAACGTCATGGAAAGAAAATACACGCATACCAAGGTGCGATGTTAAACTTAATCAACAAGCATCTGGCCATTTGGAAAATGGGGTTTGGACATTGTAGGACCATTTATACCGGGAACGGGACAAAAGAGATATTTAATAGTAGCGACAGATTACTTTACAAAGTGGGCAGAAGTGAAAGCGGTGCAACACATTCGAGATAAGGATGTGTTTACATTTATATTTGAGAATATCATCTGTAGATTTGGAATCCCCGCACAGTTAGTTTCTGATAATGGAAAACAGTTTGAAGGAGAAAACATAGAAATGCTACTTAATACGTTTAAAATACAAAGTGGAAAGTCCACCCCTTTATACCCACAGAGTAACGGGCAAGCTGAGGCAACCAATAAGACCATTGAAGATATATTGAAGAAGAAGTTGGAAGGATACAACAAGGGATGGTGCGAACAAGTACACAATGCAGTATGGGCATATAGAACAACCAGGAGAGAAGCTACATGAATGTCACCTTTTTGTCTGAAATATGGAGTAGAGGCGGTGCTGCCAACAGAGGTCATCATACCTACAACTAAGAAAGAAGCATGGGATAAGAATTTAAGTGCGGACTTAATTTTAACAAAATTTGATGATCTAGAAGAAAGTAGAGAAATCGCTTTGCAACATATGGAGAATTACCATCAAAGGATAGCGAGAGAATACAACAAGCGCGTAAAGGAAAGAGACTTCCAGCTAGGGGAGCTAGTGTTGAGAGAAATGTCGCCTTATCAGAAGGGAGGAGATGGAAACTTAGAGAAATGATGGGATGGACCCTAAATAATAAAGCGAGTAATTGGCAATGGAGCGTATCAATTGATGGATCCCGAGTGGAGAAATACATGACGAAAACTCGAACATCCTTGGAATAGATTATATTTGAAGAAATAGTATCCATAAATCACGCGAAGGTGACCGCACACGTGAGGAAAATGGAGCGAACGTAGTTAAAGATGCGAATTTCTTAAAAGGGTGTATTATCTAAAATCATAAATGAAAATAAAGAGTTTGTTCTTCTATGGATGATTCATATTTCTCCACGAGAAGGCAAAAATAAGACCTAATAATAAGACCTTAATAGAAGGCTGCAGAAGTAAAAACCTCTAATTAGGGAGGCTAGGTATACAATTATGGCGTGCAACTTAGTTCGCATATAGCAAGAGGCAACAATAAGACCTAATGCACGTCATATTGGGAAAACCTAGATAGCATGGCTCAGGTGAAAGCTACACCGCCCCTGGAACCAGAGTCATGGAGATTTGGGGTGAAATAAAAGCCCATCAGGTAGAGTGCCTTAGTTGAAAGACAAGGGTAAGAAGCTCTCTACTAAGGAGTGCAGAAACTCGCTCGATTAATGCGCCGAGGTACACGGTTGAGTCAAGAGTGCCTGGGGCGTCTGGAGCGTACCTGGCCGCTCTTGACAAGTCTTGACTATGATGCACTCGGTCCGAAGAAACCCCTCTTAGGGTGCGGTCTTGTAACCATAAGCCATATCGGCGGAGGGATAAGAGACCGCGAAAACAACTGATTGTTGCATCACTGGATGGGAGGAGCCCACCCTAACCCGGTAGGGGTAAGCTTCCTTGAAGGGGCAGTCAGGGGGAATATAAGGACGACACCCTCCATTAGGGAGCCGAATTGTGTCAAAGACGCAAATATCATGAGGCTTTTACTCACGGGAGTATTAAGGCTTGTCGTATTTGTGCGATAATAAAGCTTTAAGAGGCGATAATGCCATAAAACGATAAGGCGAGATCAATGGGTTATTACATGAAAGTGTAAAAACCGCCTGTCATTTCGTCGCACAAAAATAGAAATATATTTTAGGCTAAGTAAGACCTTTACCTAGTGTTTATGGGTGAAAACTATTCCTGCAGAATTTGGTAATTTGGGATGTGGATGAGGAATGAATTTAAACCTTAAACAAATGCACTGCGCGGTGAGTGCTTGTAGATTCGAGAGATCAATCTGTGCAAGTCCGGCCTAAACCAAGAAATGACCGTTTCAGGACTTGTTTCGGTCACAAAGTGAAGGAGATGAGGTTGATCTTAGGGAGGGAAGCGAAGAAGGTGTTGAGATTGTGAAGGTGTTGGCTTGCTTATGACTTGTAATAAAGGTGAGCAGGCTTGTGATTGATGCAAGCAAGCTCTGGGTGTTGGAATACGTTTTTGTATTAACACTTGGTTTTCTGTCTCGCCCTGGACTCGTGTTGTTGTTTGAAATAGGGCGGAGAACCTATTTATACAAGTCATTGAGCCTTATTCACGTCTCTCGTGGGAAGTGGAGGAAGTGGAGTGATGGAGTAGTGGAGTTGTGTGTCGGTGCCACACGACCGGTCTTGCCCACTTCTCCTGTTCATCTCTAACCGTCCATGACTTCCCCGACACGTTCTTGTGATGGCGCGTTGCACGCCGCACGCCGTAAACCGCTAGACCAATACCCCATTATGTATCCCCGAGTTTGTGACATGATTGATGTTTGTAATGTGTGGATCGTGGATCCACGAAAGATAGCATGTAATCTTTGAATTGAATAAGCGTAAGTTATTCAGAAGTCGATACTTATGAAGTATCGTGTGTATTTTATCAAAGTCACCGCATTATGGTGTGGTAAAGTGATGGGTAATGACGCCTCACTAACCAAATAACTCCCGACCGAGGTTGTATAACCAAGGTAGTGAAGTTGGACGGATGAGATGATCTTTGAGACACTCATCTGCGGCCGTTAATGAATATTAGGGTTTTTTGAAGAGGTGCGCAAGCATCACTCTTGACTTGGTCGAAACCAAGCATGGAAAGGATTTGGAGAGGACCGACCAGGGCATGTGTGTAGACAGCATGCCGGTGTGCACGTCCATGCCTCACTGTCCCATGAAGGCGCGATCTAGGCCACTCAATTTGACCGGTAAAGTTGAGTGGTTGAGATCGGTTCTGGCGCAGAAATCCATTGCCGCAAAGGAGTTGGAAACCGCGTGACATCCCTAGTTTGGGCACGCGTTTCAAGACGACCCATCTTGGTGGTCTTGGTCGATCATACCAGCGTGTAGGTGGTAGGATGGTGTTCACACCTATACCGACTATCCCATGAAAACGTGATCTAAGCCACTCAAATCGTCCAGGTGAAGTTGAGTGGTCGAGATCGATTTACAATTTGGGAAGTGTAACCACGCAAGTTTGGGTGGACGGTTTGGGATAGCCGGGCATGGTATGCCTTGGCCGACCACGTGAAGAGATAGATGGGCCCACGGTGGTCATCTTTGGTATGACCGGGACTGTTTAATCTAATCTCGGACCCTCCATCCGTGCTTAGGAGAAGATGGACGCTCATGATGCTCAAAACCCTAGTCGGGTTTCAAAGCCCGCGTCACTCCTTGTTTGGGCGTACGAATTTGTTACAACCATGCGTGGTTGGTCTTGACCGATTGGTCAAGTGTGTAGGCGGCCCACGGTAATCGTGTTGACATGCTCTCGGGCCCTTTGAATCTACATCTACACCCTCCATCTATACCTGCGAAGATGGATGGTTGAGACTGCTTTTGACGACACATGTAATATGCCGCAAACCCTAATTTAGGGTTTTCCGTCCATAATGCTTGGTATGAACGGTTTCTTGGCAAGCTAGGCCAATGACCGACCATGCGGGGTCGGCCGTGGGTATTCCATACCTGCTTGGGGGTGATGGAATTGATGGGGTCATCCAATCATGCTTATGGAGTTGGATGACTGCGATCAGATCATATCCGGTCGATACGGTCGGTCCGGATGCTCAATCGAGCTAGTATAACACACCGAGAGGGGCTCAATCGGGCTAGTATAACACACCGAGAGTCAGCCTCACGGGTATTTCGTACATGGTTTCATTATAGTGCTTGAGGTTCATGTTACTCAGAAGAGTAACACTCGATAAATCATGCCACACGGATAATGAGTAATGGAAATACAAGGCTGATATGAAATTCACAGGATGGGATTGTTGCTACATGCTCCATCCTGGAGGAATTTCATGTATTCACAGAATGGGATTGTTGCCACATGCTCCATTCTTGGTGAATTAAGTGAGGGAGTATCCAACACTTATTAATGGCTTTATCTTTTACAAGATGTCAGCGCATAATTTTTTTGGTTTTTACAAATTTAACCTTAAATGAAAATCCACCATCAACACCTAGGAAGGCTCAATAAGACCTTATGAGAAGTAGAACTTATACTAACATCGTTTTGCAGGAGACATTGAAAGGAAAAATTTATCACACAACATATCAATCCATGGTTACTTATACAAGGCTGTGCGTCATTATCAACATCAAAAATATGAGGCAATATCCATGCAGATTCACAAGCGGGTTTCTTATAAGGAATATAATAAGAGTCAAGTATGGGAATTAAAGTAAAACATATATTATCTTCCTTATCAAGAAACGAATGTTAAGGATAGGAAAATGTCTCAAAAAACACCAAAATAAAGGAAAAAGGAAAAGTTAAACATTATCAGAAGGAATGTCTTGATTAACAGTAGAAGCTTCAGCATTAACTTCGCTTTTGGGGTTCTTGGACAAGTCATTATCGGAGTTGACCTTTTCAAGCTGACTATCTTGGGGAGGAACTTCAAGATCTTCTTCCTCATCGCTCACGTGGTCATAATCACTATCGGGCTCAGGAAGCTGTTCGTCATCACTTATGATAAGAGGTGGAACAGTCACCAGAGGAAGTGATTTGGCTAGGAGAATTTTGTTCACAAGGGCTTGAGTGTTAATATGAGCTTGGTGAGCAACACCTTTCTTTGCATTTCTTGTACCAACCTCCATGAAGTTTTGGAGATATGAACATCTCCTCTCTGCCCGATCTCGAGAAGAAGCAAGTGTAGCCGAGAGTTTCGCACGGTCTTTGCGTACTTTGGCCAAGTCAGAGATCTCAGCCGAGAGATAGTAGAGTGATGCAAATTCTCAAAATCTTCAAAAGAAATATAAAATTATAATCGGAGCGAAGTTATCGCAACATTAAGGTTAAAATAATTATCAAAGGGGTAAATAAACTGAGGTAGTCAACTATGCGTGACTACCTTCTCTCTGAGAAAGAAGGTATCGGGACAAAACGAAACTACTATCTTTCATATTCTTCATAGCCTTATCAAAATCATCACCAACCAAACCCTTCAGACGAGATCAAATTTTCTTTTCATCCTGAGCAAGGGAGACCTTTTCTTCATGAGGGCATCATGAGATTCTTTTAACCGCGTGTGTTGTTTTTTAAGCTGGTTCATTTTCACAATCATATTTATCTTACTTTGGATGATCTTTTCGTTCTTCGCGGTTAATAGCTTCGATGATTCTTCATGCTGATTTTTTTGTTTGCGAAGAGATTCCTCTTGATTATCACACATCTTCTGGAGAACAAGGTATTGACGCGAAAACATCGCCTCTTTCTTTAAGAAAGATCGCTTCTCCATGGATAGACCCTCATTCTCATCTGACAAAGTTTGATGTCTTAAATCAGCGTTATGCAACAAGTTAGATAGATGGGAAACTTGGGAGCCTAATGCCTCATTTTGTTGGACTAATAAGTTATTCTCATTAGTTAGATTTTGAATTTGATCAAGCGAATAAGATCGCTCATTATCTAATTGATTTATCTGGTCCCGCAACCTTTCATTGTCCGCGCGAGCATCTTCGGCGGAAAATTTAAAATCATACCTCTCCAAAACGCGCCTCTGGTGTAGATCTTAATATACGCACAAAGAAGTTTAAAATGCATTGGTACAAAAGATAAACTTTCCCTGGAAAGAGTTATACAAATAAAGAGTGATAAGTACCTCCGAGGCTCTGATTCTTATTGCGAAGATTCTCAGATTCAAGAGTTACAGTATGTAATTCTCCTTTCAACTTGCTCAGCTCTCCTTCAAGTGCCATACTTCGACGCGAGAGTTCTAGTATGGCATTACTAGATTCAGAAAATCCCTCGGCCAGAATCGCACGACGGCGAGCATCCTAAAATAAAAATACTATAAGGGTAAATATTAAGAAAAACAGAATGAATGAGAAGAATATAAGTGAAAGAATGCCTACCAAAAAGTCAAGAGCAACTTGAACACTTGGATCAATTTGAGAGAAGGTCTCATTCCTGGTTGGCTTGTTTGGTGGAGAATCACATAACAGCTTGTTCAGGGCATCGCAGATACGAAGCTTCGAAGGATCATTGATAGAAGATTGAGCAGCAATAATAATTACAGATAAAACTTGAGCAGCGGAGCTTACTCCTTCCAAAACCCCAATGTCAATAGGGATGGCTTCAAAAGAGGTAATCTTAGAAGAAAAAGAGGCAGGTGTAGCAGAAGAGACGTTTTCCACAGAAGAGATATTCTCCACAGGAGCGACAAAGACCGCATTCTCAGAAAATGTGGGGATATCTGTGAATAAAGGAACATTCACAATGGTAGAAATAGTCTAACTTACTGAAGCTGCGGTTGTCGTCGCAGAAACGGGAAGCTCCTTTATCGCATGATCAGTAGGAGTAGCATTTATGGGAGCGAAGATTTTCTCTGGTAAAGAAGGAAGGTTCAAAGGAGCAGAGGCAACTAAACCTTGAAGGGGTGCGTCAACATTGACATCAGAAGGAACTGAGGCAACCAAACTTTGTGAGGGCGCACTAACATTAACAAGCGATGGAATGTTAGTCTTAATTTCCTTACAATCAAAGTCAGGGAGGACAAGACCAGACTTGATCGATGGAGCCTTGCGAATTCTTCTAATCTTTAACTTCTTCTCACCCTCAATTTCACATTCGGAATCTTTCGAAGAATAACACAGATAAGAAATAGAGGCAACAATATTGTTTTACAAAAAGAAGAAAGTATTTCTTACTCCTTTGTTATGAGAAGGCTTCCTCTTGTGAGATTCATTATCCTTCGAGCTTGCAGAAGGATTAGGGTTCTTGACTGTAACCCTGGTGGTACCATAAGAAGAACTTTTGCTACAGTAGCACCAGTATGGGAATGGAAATAATGATAAAATTAGAAAGATCTCGATTCGAAATTAAAACAAGCAAATAGATTAAACAAGATCAATTACAAACCTTGAAAGAGGATCCATCAGAACAGCAGCAAGATCAAGATTAAGATTTCAAAGAAATGAGGATGAAGAAATTCTGAGAAGATAAAGGAGATGAAGATTTGCAGAGAACTCACAAAGAAAAGAAGGGAAGATGAACTAAAAGAGAAAAGATTATCTCTCCTCAAACTTGGTTAATAAATAGGAAGAAAAAGTGACCGGTTCAGTTCCAACGTGCCGGTAAGAAGGGGAAGAGATTAGCACGTGTTGACGGTTACGCTGAAATTACGGAAATATGTCGGCAGAAAGGAATATGAAAAGTTGAACGTGCGCGAGAGTATGAAAGTGGAGTTTATCATATCGCATTCTTTTCCAAAGAAGCGACATGAGAAGAGGCAAAATATAAATACAAAATATCGCACACCAGTTAAGCGTGCGGTATAATCATCGAAACCGAGCGAAGACAGTCGCATACAGCTAATCCAGATGATGCACCACATGACGTCAGCTTAATCACAAGAAAAGCGTGAAGGACCATGCGAAGTTATAGAGTTTGTGCGATAAGAGTCAATGTAAGCGTGCGTTAATAACGCACGCTAGATCCGAAAATAGGGGCTTTCTTAGCTGTCCTCCGCTATGTAAACTCCTATATAAGGATCCGAGCGACCTTGTATGAGGGAGAGCTTTTTGAGTGTTTTAGACAAGATATTTAGGAGAGAGAAATATTATTTGCTTCCCAAGTTAGGGTTTGTTTGTAACTTTATATCCAATTTGAAGATTTTAATGAATGTTCTTGTGATTTTCATGGAGTTTTCTTAGACTGATTTGTAAATTCTAATAGGGGTGTAGTTGTGGGATTTCCTGCAACTACAGAATCGGGCACGGTTAGGTGACTCGTTACAGGACTGACTCAATACATTATTTCCAGTATTTTTTGATAAATCAAACAACATAACAATAACAAACTAAAAACATAACAAACTAGTTCTGAGACCTAATTTGATGGAGAGCTCTATCCGTTCCTCTCGGATTCAATGGTAGCAGTAACAGTAGTAGGATAAAGATAAGTTTAAATGGTCATCTTTGGAATGAAAAGTAGCATATCCAAAACAATTAGCAACTCCACAATCAGTAGAGATGTTAGGATCAAAAGATCCAACCATTTCCTCGAGGATTTTTTTTTATAAACATAGTAACAAAGATAGCCTGAATCGATTATCTTGAAACAGAATCTGTTGGAGTTGGTCGGAGTTTTCATCATCGGTCTTCTATAAAATTTTGATGGTGTCTTTAAAGTACATGTTTTTGTTGGTGGCTTTTGAAAAAGTCTCATTCTTGTAACCTTGATCTTCTTCATTAAACTGATTGTAAAATCAGTTGATAGGAACCTATCAGAACCCCAAATCATAACATAGAAAAAGAAACTAAGTAACATTTAATATCTTACATCACAGTATAAATATGAGATAGTTAAGGTTTAATCTGATTAACTCAAATTTAAAACCAAAACTTTAATAAAAAAAACTAAAATCAAAACACATGTAAACGAAAACGGAGAGATTGAAGATGTGTTTGAGTTGTTTTGCTCAGATCTGAGCAATAGAGATTTCAGGCGACTATTTTTTGTTGAGACTTTGGGAATTTAATATGTAACTTGAAGTTCTTTCTCGCTCCTCTTTCTCTCACTCCTTGTTCTTCTTCAACAAAATCATCAACAACGATCCTTCTCTGCTCAGATCCAATCCATTTTGGACGGATCTGAACAGATTTCTTTAGTATTTCTTGCTTTCTAGGTTATTTAGTAGTTTTAGCTAGTTGTTATTATGTTTTTTACTTACACCATTATGGTGGTTTTATCTACTCTTTTGATGTTTATATTCGCTGTAATGGCGGTTCTTGGTTATTGGGTTGGGTTTTAAGATCAATAGTTGTTAGAGCATTTCTCGGTCGAACTCACAAGTGTTGCTATCTCAAGCTTGTTGTCAAATTTAGTTAATCAAAACTATATCTTGATTTCTAGTCTACATTTAGTCAAGTCTCGGATTAGGATAAAAGTGTGTAGTTGAGTACCAGACATCACTGCGTTCTACCATTTGAAGGCGAAGATCAACCGGAGCTTTTGGAGTACTTCTTTTAACAAAAGGTAAGTGAAGACTAAACCACCTATTACTCAAGTTTTCACCTTTCTATCTATGAGACAATGTCGCATGACTAAATTAGACAGTACATGCATAATAGAAATTTCGAGTCAAGTTTATCTTGAATATAGTTCTCGAAATATGACTGAGTAAGCTTATGAACATTTGTTCATACTTGATGAATTTGGTTAAGAACAATTTATTGTTTACGACCTAAATTAAAGTTAATTAGTATTTGGGTCATAAGTCTTGGTACCCTTTAGTGTTTGGGTCGTAAGTTTGTCCGCTATAGTGTTTGGGTCGTAGACCTGTTAGTCAAAGCAGTCAAATGGTCAAATTGTTAACTACCGGTGGCTAAATAATTTAACATGTTTTCCATCTGTGTGGGAACTTCTGTCGAACAAATGATGGGCATGATCTGGTAATGGTGTTGTCCGATGATGAATCATCTTCTGGTGCTCTCAAAATCCCTACAATTCATATCCAAAACAAACCAGACATATTTTCATAAACCTTAAAGATACATTAATACCCACCAAAGATTCCCCCAAACCATCAACAACAAATCTATTTTGATGACTGCAAGCTTGTTTAATGGCAGCAAAACCTCCCCTCTTATTTACTGATTTCTTGTTGTAACAATGAAACTGTAGCGCCCCCTAAGCTAGCAGCTGACTAATCTAAGAGATTAACTAAATAAGAGGCACTAAAATCTAAATCATTTACTTAAACAATCAATTAAAAAAAATCTGGTACAAAACTTAACCCAACACTAACCCCTCTCTGAAATATATATACAAGAACTACTCTCAAGTGATACATATACAATAGTCATTTGGTTTGTAAATAGAATACATAACATAATAAACACAATTAACGAAGTAATCTCCTCGAAGCTTTCGCTTCGCAATTCTGATCTGTCTCTGAAAACTGAAAGTGGGAATAATTAACATTTAACTTCTAAGTAATCATAGGCAAGATTTGGAAAACAATAATGTTTTACCCAAGCATTAAAAAGTGACCAAGTCACTCAAATAACAAACATGTATATGGACAAACTCCTTCTTCAAACAATGTATAATATTCGTGCTAACCACACTCAATAGCTATTGATATCACCAAGACCATGATGACCCACTCTAAGCATAAAAGCTGAATTCATGTAGATATAAATGTGAAGGAGCGTATCCTATATACCACAGGTGGAAATTCTTATTTCCCATAACAATTCATGACGATAACAAAACATTACACCTCCTTTCCAAACCATGGAAAGATTAACAGAATTAACAGAATAATCGTAATGCAATTTAAACAAAGTATGAAATGCACAACTAGACAATGCATGAGTTTATTAAACAAAGACTTTCGTAAAAGAAACAACAATGATTACAACAGAGTCAAATGCATTCCCACCTCTTTTGATGACAAGCCACGCCTACCTCGAGATCCACGATCCACTGGTTCGTCTGTTGAATCGAACGTTGTTAATAACGAACTGTTAATCATACAAGCACTCTAAGAATCTAGCCAAGATGGCTCATACAAGAATCATACAAGTCTAACTAATGGTTCTAAGCCCATTTATGATTCTACACATCTTCATTAACCATCTCTTGCATATTTAAAGGTCTACTAATTTAATTAGGTTGTTTCTCTCATCTATTAGCTAAGTCTTGCGAACATCTACAACTTTGTAGAAGAAGTCAAAGGCTATTTTAGACCACAAAGGTCTAATTCATGTTTAATAAGGAAACTGGTTCTAAACCCAAGTCCACTGAACCAGCCCATTAACCTAAGGCCCAGCCCTTTAGGGTCAACCAACGGTCACTGACGGTCAACGGGTCAACTAACGGTTAAATGGTTCAATCTAACAGTCAACGTCCAGGGTCAAATAGTCAAAGTCTAAAGTCTAAATCGGTCATTGAGTCAACTCAGGAAATCGGTGAGTTAATACCGATTCGACTCAGTCAGATTAACTGAGTCAGCTAAAGTCAAATACCTGACTAGGATGAATGGCACAAGGCCAAAACTCTTGCATAGGCCAGAGCCAAAACACAAGCTAAGCTCAAACTGAGAAACATTCCCCCTGCCCTAGCTTCATTTCAAAGTCCACTTCTTTAACATTTTAAATCTATCAACTAAAATTATACATTCATTAATAAACAAACTTCACAACTCAATTACAAAAGTAAACTGAGTTTACCTTAATTTGCATTGATGTGCTTCCACTAAGATCACCGCCATAACATCATTACACTCAAATTCAGCTCAAACATCTTATCAACACCATCAAGTTCTAACAACTATGACACTACCAACTTCTGTCCTGCAACTCAATTACAATCACAACACTCAACTTCTTACAACCACCAACATCGAAACTTCACCATAACAACACTAGCATCAACTGCCATTACCAGTTCAATACATTCTTCACATAACTATAGACTCATTATCATCGTAAACCACCAACTCACTTAACGACATCGGCAAAGGCTACAGAACCAAAGACCATTACTAACCCAATGTCCAATAACCCGTGACATCATCGATTCTGACTCAACAACCAATATACTTCATTCACCGTTAGCTCCTGACATGTCCTGTAACTTCAACTAAGTTACAACAATTCTCAAACCATTAATCAAGACAATTCAAATCAACAAACCCATTTCAGTTATTAAGGCTCACCCCCGCTTAACCCTAACACATATCATCTTCTTAACAACCAACACAACATAATCCTTATGACATCCCCAAGACATAACTATTTCAAGTCTTAGATTCATAAATAATCGTAAATACTTATACTTAGCAATAGAAGCAAAACTCTATAAATTCAACTTAAGAAGATCAATTACCTCGAATGAATTCAATCGGGCATCCGAAACTAAATTCCTCTTTATCTCGACTCAATTCAAAGACATCTTCTCAAACCACCTCCACCATTTTCGCTCCACTATTCTTTTCTCAAGAACAAATAAAATCCCAAACTCCTCATCATCACCATCAACCTTAGATCCCATATCCTCATCTCATACATCAACACAACATAAACTAACCTACAACTACAATTCCATTGCAGATACGCATAACCATATCAATCCTAACTCATTAAGAATCTCCAAAACTCAAATAACAACTTTTATCGAATTTAGAGAAAGGAAATTACCTCGAGATGATTTCGTTCAATCGACCGATTCAGATTCTTCTTTACTTCGACTTGAATCAAGTAAATCACCTCGAACCCACTATCAATCCATCACTTCAACTCAACCAACTCTCATCAATCTTCATCCTCTTCACTGATTCTCAGAAACCCTAATCCACCAATCCTTCACTAAAATTATAATTCGACTATCAAACCTCCTTCTTTGCTAATAACAGTGAACACCCATCCTTAATTGATCGATTCTATACTCAATTCCAAGAAATTCTTCAATCAACCTTATCTTCCCGAAACCATAACTTCTAATTCCCTTAAATTAACAGTTTCTTCTTCACCAAAAGCTAAACTAGTTTTCTTCATCATTAGTTTACTAAAATTACTAAGCTTATTCATACAAGAATCAAGACCAAATCCTCTCAATCAAGATCGACAGAGAGAAAGAACAGAAGAAAAGAAGAGAAAAGAAGAGAGAAGAAGAAAGAGAAAATAAGAATGAAGAAGAAGAGAAATTAAGAGTTATCTACTCGATTTGGTTCGATAAGACCAACGAGGGTTACTCGGACACCCAGCAATATGACAAGGGCAGCTAAGGTCGGCTTAACTGGAAATGATAATTCAACCATTCGTTTTAATCTGATGATATCTTCTTTATCCGGTATCCGAATGACACGTTCGCGTAATCCATTCTGCATATCTTTTCGAGATCTATCTAACGATACTAGTTTCGTATAAGTCGTTGTTAGATTAATTTCTAATAATTAAGTTTTATATTAACTAATCGAGTCACTACCGGCTTAATTGTATCTTAATCATCGCTAGATCAACTCTTGACCGGTCTAATAGCGTTGACGAGCTTGAGGGTCCTTACAGAAACAATTGTTTAGATAGACATATGTTGATGGTTAACTCGTGACATTCAAGACCTCCAAGAATATTTCTTTGAGGCCATTTCTTGACAAAAAGAGCAATCTTGAGAAGCTTTCTAGGAGGGTCATAGCAAACGAGAATGGAAGATGATTCCAAGTTGATGTGTAATGACTAGATTAATTGGTGTATTTTGATCATATAACGGCAATGAAATAGAAGAAATAACAACTAATATGCAGAACAAACTGCGAAAACTGAAGACAGGTCTTTCATTCCATGATCATGATTCATGAACGTGAAAGAAGAAAAGAATAATTAAGCTCCAAAAGTTTAAGCGACAGTTTATAATGGAGAATGTCACGAATGTTAACAATTTGACCATTTGACAGTTTGACTAACGGTCTAGGACCCAAACACTATAACGGACAAACTTACGACCCAAACACTAAATGGTACCAAAATCAACGACCAAAGCACTAATTATCTCCCTAAATTATGATTCAAGATTTATCATTTGAAAATAGCCTGAAACAGTGGTATGTGTCATTGATGTTATTCGTGTTAGAGCACTGCTCGGTCGAACTCGCGAGTGTTGCTATCTCAAGCTTGTTTGTCAAGTTTAGTTGCCAAAACTATAAGTCTTGATTTCTAGTCTACTTATAGCTAAGTCTCGGATTAGGATAAAATGTGTATTTGATCTTTTAGACTTCACGGCGTCATCGATTGAAGACGAAGAACTAGTAAGGGGAGCTTGTGGAACTTCATCAACAAAAGGTATGTGGAGACGTGAACTCATCTATCACTCAAAAGTCTATTTCTACTCTATCTCCTATTTGAGACAAAAAGTCGTATAGCTATATAGACTTCAATTTATACACATTTGATATTTCGAGCTGAGTTTAACTCGCTTACATATTTCTCGAAATATGTGTTGGTAAGCTTTCACTTTAACCAAGTTCATCTTATATTCTTGACGAAAGTCAAAAGATGATCATGTGAAAATCGCATGGTAACATCTTATATGATTTGTGTGAGACAGTCATTTGTTTCAAATTGATCATTTGATCACATGAAAATTGCTTTGAAGCTAATAGTTTGTGTGAGACAGCTATTGTCGTCTTCTAAGAATGTTTCAATGATTAAAATGGGAGTTTAGAACAATTAACCAATGATTGGATATAGCACAGTATGCGTATTTGTATGCTAACTGTTGCAAGTTATTCCAAGTCCGGGAATCTAGTATGCATACATGTATGCGTACTGATTCAACAGTTGGAGACCGAGAACTATAGTATGCGTACACGTTTGCATACTAACTTCAACTGAGTTCGGTTGTGTACAACACTATGCGTACCCGTTTGCATACTGGCGAACACAGGCCAAGTACGACAACTTAGGTATGTGTACACATTTGCATACTTGAGTGGGTTAAGTTCTAAAATCGGCTAAGTCATGAACAAATACACTTATATAATAGGGAATGCAACCTTTTGCAAACCGTGGCTATAATGTTCATGAATTGATTCGAGTGAATCAAAACCGATTTTGCTTCAATTGTGTCTTGTATACTTCTACGAGAATATAAACAATTGAACAATTTTATAACTAGTTTCATTTGAGTCATTTGAACTAGTTGTGATTAAGATGAACAAGGTTGATATGAAAGTGTTCATATGGATAACTTCAGTTAACTATTGTTGAGCCAACTAAGTGTACACGTTTAGGTACGGTTACCCATATCTAAATGAAGGTACATTTCATTTGTGTGTAACAAGCCAAGACAAATAACGGTTGAAAGATATTGGCTTGAATCTAATCAGGTTTTCATCTAACGGTAAATATTGATTGCTTTGTTCCAAAGCTATCAAACCCTGATTTGAAGACTATATAAGGGAGAACTCTAGCAACTGGGAAACCTAATCCCCACACCTCCTGTGTGATACTAGTTGCGAATAGAGTCGATTCTCCTTTAACCTAGGTTTTTCCTAAAACCATTATAGGTTAATGACTTAAAGATTTCATTGGGATTGTGAAGCCAGACCCAACTATTTTCTCTGTAGTTGCGTGTTCTGATCTTACTTTGTTCTATCGTATTGGGCACTATCTTCTCTAAGATTTGCTCGAGATTTGATCTCCGGCAGGTAAGATAAAAAGTAGTCACAAACATCTTCATCTCATCGTTTGTGATTCCACAATATCTTGTTCCGCTACCATACAGTTAAGTTTATTGTGAGGTGATTGATATTACTTGGTTGTTCTTCGGGAATATAAGTCTGGTGTATCAATTGGTTCCTGTTCACCTTGATTTATCAAGAGATGGAATAAAACTCGTAGGTATTTCTGTGGGAGACAGATGTATCTATTCACTAGACTTTTCTGTGTGAGATAGATTTGTTTATCAAGTCTTCGACTTTGGGTCATAGCAACTCTTAGTTGTGGGTGAGATCAGCTAAGGGAATCAAGTGCGCAGAATCCCGCGTGGTTCTTGAGGCGTAAGGAACGCGACTGAACCTTGATCAGTGTGAGATTGGTTAGGGCTCAACTAGATTCCAGTCCGAAGTTAACTTGTAGTAGGCTAGTGTCTGTAGCGGCTTAATATAGTGTGGTGTTCAATCTGGACTAGGTCCCGGGGTTTTTCTGCATTTGTGGTTTCCTCGTTAACAAAATTTCTGGTGTCTGTGTTATTTCTTTTCCGCATTATATTTGTTTATAATATATAATTTAAATATCACAGGTTGTGCGTAGTTCAATCAATTCTATCAATTTGATTTGTTGATTTCATTGAGAAACAGAGATATAACTCTTGGATATATTTCCATTGATTGAGTCTGAATGTCTAGTTGATTCTCTTGGAATTATATTGGAGTTTTTCCATACAGATTGCCTAAACAAATATTGGGTGTGGTTGTTAGAACCCCGCTTTTTCAATTCGGAAATGTTTCGAATTGATTATTAGAGAGATATAGAACTACTGTAAACTGGATATAGGATAGTATGTATACCGGTTCACATACTAGGAGAACTGTTATAAGTCCGAGCCGCGGTACATGTACCCAAGACACGTATCGGTGTAGCTATAGTTCGCAGCTAATTTTTGTACGCATACCCGATATCCATACAATAAAAAGTACGTTGACTCGTGAGCCAGAAGGTACGCATACCTAGTATGCAAACCGGAAAAGATCTGTTGGTTTCTAAACCGGAAAAGGTACGCATACCCACTATGCAAACCGAAAAAAATCTGTGGATTCCTGAACCCGTTTTTGTCTTAAGGGTACACATACCCGGTACACGTACTATGACAAAAATACTCACGAACGGGTATACAATACACGTACCAGATATACGTACTTACCCTGTCGAATATTTTCAGATGCATCAGAATTATTCCTATGAGATAATCGGCATTTCAACAACTCTCTAAAAACATTATCTAAACATGTTTGATCACATGTATGACTCAAGATTAAATTCTTAAAGTGTTATATGAAAATGGTTAAGCTTATCATTCAACTCGCTAGTTTCAGCTAACCCTTCATGAACAAGTCATTGTACACGGTTTGTTAATCTCAAGTCAAGTTTTTCATCTAACGGTGATTATTGATTGCTTGATTCCAAAGCTACCTTAGCTTAAATCCAAAGCAACCTTGACCTTGAAAGTCTATATAAGAAAAACCTCTAGCAATTGGGATTTTTGAATCCCTAACACTATTCTTGTGTTGTAAACTAGAGTCGTCCTATCCTTTAAACCTTTTTAGGTTTAGCGACTAAAAAGACTTCACCTAGGGATTTATAAAGCCAAGTCCAACTATCTTTATCTTGATAGTTCGTGTATCCTGATCTTGCTTTGATTATTGAGCTTTGCTCCAAAAAGCAAGATAGATAGATATCACAAAGTTTCTTCGTCTCAGACTTTGTGATTCCACAAGTATCTACTTGTCAGGTGAATAATAATCTAGGCTGCTCTTCGGGAGTCATAAGACCGTATTTTGAGGTATGCTAGACTTTGTATATTGCAATCGATTTCCTATCTCACCTTGTACTTTGATCAGAACGGAAATCACATGTAGGCTTATCTGTGGGAGGCAGATTGGTTTAAAGTCTTCAATTGAGTTGAAGCAACTCATAGGCTGTAAAGGATGTCAGCTAAGGGAATCAATTGCGCGGAGTTCTGCTGGGATTCAAGAGGCGTAAGGAGCGCGACTGTAACTGAATCGTTGTGATGGTAGATTCGGTCTCAACTACATTCCAGTCCAAAGTTTTGATAGTAGGCTAGTGTCTGTAGCGGCTTAATACAGTTTGGTGTTCAAATCTGGACAAGATCCCGGGGTTTTCTACATTTGCGGTTTCCTCGTTAACAAAATTTCGGTGTATGTGTTATTTCCTTTTTCCGCAGTATAGTTTTTATCTTTATGATTGAAATATCGCAGGTTGTACGTAAATCAATCAAAGTAGATATATTCATACTTGTTTGTTGGATACGACTTGATTGATCTTGGATATTGATCTTTAGAATCATCCAAGTACTCTCACGGAATAATCAGGTTCATAGACTTGTCTCGCATTTTACATTCGATTGTGAGAGAAAGAGATATAACCTCTTCTTATAATTCTGATTGAGATTCAGTAAGTTGATACTCTCGGAATTGTAATTGAGTTCGGTTTATACTGAGTCACCTCGAGAAGAAGTTGGTGGTGTATTTTGGTATTTACGTTTTCAATAGTGATTCTCTCTAATGATGAAATTCTTTATCTTTATTGTCTCCAGCGACAGAATCTTCATCGGTGATTGCTTTGACAACGGAAGCTTCATCACTAGTTACAAAAGAAATTACTCATATATTGGGAGCACATTTTTCTAAAGAATAAAAACAAACTAAATGGTTGAAATTTTAATTCCGAGGAAAACCATTTTTCCTTTGAATGGTTTACAACCCCTATTGCAACTGTCAATTGGCTCATTTGTAAAAGATATATTAGGTTCATTTATTAATCATGAGTCTCAAGTCTACAAAAGGGGTTTCAAATTCGCGTACGAGAAAAAGTAAGAAGGACGAAAGGGAGAAAATTTTATCTTTATTGTTGTGACTTTTTTAATCTTATTTTCATTAAATTATTGAAGAAAGGTCAAAAATATGATATGGAAGTCTACTTGAAAGTCTAGTTAAAACTTTATCCAATACCTTTTGATATCCATGTCATCCTTACTACTTTATATGATCTAATTATTGGAGACAAATTTAGCTTCAATGGGGTTTACAATCCTACGTGACATGAAAAAACAAGACTTGCAAAAACTATTGGAGATCCTCCAAGGGAAAAATACTTAAGAGTTTCCTCTTTTGAGGTTGTAGAAGAAGCCTAAAGATGTTCTGCATTGTTGCAATCAAGAGAGGACCTGAAAGAATGATGGTCAACTTACCTCAGCAGATAAAACTAGTTGGAATGCTCAACTTCTTAACAAGCTTTTTGGTCCAAATACAACCACTCAAACTTTTGATATCTAGATTAATATTGGGGAGGTGGATAAACTCGTACGAATATTCACAAGTCATGAAGATTTCACTTTACAACCTTTCCAGAAGATATATAGTACGTGGTAGCAAATACTGGTGAGTCTTTTACTTTAAATGATAATGATTATCATAGAGGAAATTTAGGGTAGTTAAAAGTCTAGTTTCTAAAACCACTATTTTGCTTGGTTCCTAATTTACGATGATGTTAGTGTATGTTGATGAAAATTAGGAAAATTTATAGAAGATATTCCAATTCAATGTAGATTCTGGAATAATGTTGCGGAATCAGTTGACCATCTTTTTGTCCATTGTCATACAGTCCAAGCTACAATATCTGAAACACCTTTTTAGTTTGAGAGTAGAAGATGAAGATCACACAACTGTGAAGGGGTTAATGATCTCATAGTTACAAGAAGGGATAATCAATGGTTTTTGTCTTAGAGCATGCACGATATAAGTTGTATGAAGGAAAAAAAAACTATCTATTTTTTTTTTAGCAAAACCAGCCGCACATCAATTATATTGTCTCTAAAGGGGTCGAAATGGTTCAATCTATAATATGCTCCAACAAGCTAGAGTTCACCTCAACAACATGGTTCTATTATTTCCCAAAATATTTATATACATCAACCTCACCTGAAATGACATCATCATCTTGAATCTTTCATCAAGATTGATGTGGATGCTGTTAGGAAGAATGTGCATGCCTCATAAACTGCAATGCCATGCGACTGGGAGAGTAATTTTATTTCTTCATGAATAATTTTGGAAATATTTATAACACTTTTCTTGCAGATGTTCGAAGTTTTTTTTTTAAATAAATTAACAGTTCGCATGGCTGTCAAAACGGTTATGATAGAGTTAGTATTTAAGGTGATTGTCAAATCGTAGGGAATTACGTACAAGACAACACCAGCAGAGTTCAGCTTTAGTTAGTTATTTTGTTTCTATTTGTGTTGTTGTTTTGTTTGGATTTCGGACTTCCGTCTAGGAAAAAAACTGGATTGTAAGATTCTATCCACCAAGTGTGATTGATTTATTTTGTTTGGATAATAATGTATGTAGATTTGTACAATATTTTGATGATATGAAAAATTTATTCTTATTTTTTTAATAAAGTATATTATGTTTTAGATTAATACACTGTATACACATAATTCATCATCCGCCACGTGTTGGAGGAATTACACGTGGAAGACACACAGCCTTGAGACATCAAGATACGATGCCACGTCTCAACACCCAAGGGGAATCTGTCACCTACATATGTTCATCATCAAGATAATCCAGTGGCAAAGAATCAAGGGGCACTGAAAGAGCGAGCTACCGTGAAGTACCGTAAAAGACCGAGGGTTTTACTTTACTTCATTCCGAGGAAGATCCAAGATTGACGGGTAGGATGAATCTCGACAAGGAGGTGACAGGGGAATCAAACAGCTGCCTGACGCGTACAGATCTCCCCAACCACCGCATTAAACACCCTAGGCATATGACGCGTGTCCAGCATTCTACGAAGAGAGAAGAGGCAACCCAGCGTTAAAGCGTATCACCGAAGGAGAGTCATCGGTGTAATACGAAGATACCATCAGGGATAGAACAAAGACCGAGACGATAAGGATACAACTGTCTCTGATGGCGGACCCCATGATTCAAACTCTATAAATACCCCTCTCCACTTAGAGAGAAGGGTCGACCAATTCCGAGTTAGAGTGAGAGATAAGAGAGAGAGAGAGAAATAGTAAGAGTGAGTAGTAGATTTATCTTCTTCCTAGCTTCTGCACTCATTCCAAAGTAATTCGATTATCTTTGTAACCCCCAAATGCATAGTGAAACAACTACCCCCGTGGACGTAGGCCTTAGTGCTGAACCACGTAAATTATTGTCTCGTTTACATTCAACACTTTATCTTCTGTTTTACTTATTATACCCTGTTATGTTATATATTGTGCATCGATAAACTGCTTTTGGTTACTCCCTATGGCTAGACGAGGACGATCCCTAAGGCTCTGAGTCTAATAATCATCGGATATACACCATTTTACACATATTTCATTCTCCTCAGTGATTTAGTACACAATGAGAATATTGTTTGTGGACATGTAATACCATCGTTATTTCAGTGTTCACAATCTGGCGCTAGAAACATGGACTTTGTCTGTAAAAGATTTATCTTATCCGTGATTTTACTTATTTTTTTGGCTCACTGCGCTATTCTCTAAATAATAGTGTTCGGGACGACTTGTTATTCTCAAAACTCCTTTACGTCCATGTTATCCATTGCAAAAATTCTTTGGCTATTCGATCTCTGTTATAATCATCTTGGATTCAACACGAGTTTTTCTCCGTGTGTTTAAAACGTATAGATCTATATTTTCCTTAGAATTTTCCATGTTTTCCACGTTTAAAACACACAAATTTATGATTTCCTTAGAATAATTTTCAGATCCATGAATAGATTTATGTTTATCATTATTGGATCTGCCTTTTCAAATCTATTTTTCTTTCAAATGATCCCTCAAAAGCTTTTTATTGAAGCGTTGTGCTTTTGGTCTTCGCATTAGGATTAACTTTACTAGCAAGAACCCACATGGATATTGGTTCTTCGATGATGTTTTAACTATGAAGGAAAAGGGATCAAGATGGAAAAAACAAAGGATGTGGGAAAAACCAAGGCATCGTCAAAGAAACACCAAGAACAACCCGGTTATGACACGCAAAGAAGCGAGGATGGGTGAAAAGCTTAAAGCAATCAACAAAAGGCAAGATGCAGCAAAAAGCACGATGCCATTGGATGCC
>JAJJWW010007972.1:0-36699 GCA_023531295.1 Papaver armeniacum
AATCGCCATCATCGACTGAGCATATTTGTATAAGTATAAAAGAGAAACAAGCTTGTTATAACCACCAGAATAGATGGGCACTCCCAATCCCACCACCACCAGCTTTGAATTATTATTACTAAGCTTTGAGGACAAAAAATATAACTGAAAACAATAATGTTCACGCTCGTATAAAACACGATATGGAGAATAGCCACAAACCTTGGTCCTTGAGATTCTGATAGCATCGAGCAAGCTCAGTGTAATTTGAGGCAGTTAATCAACTACGAAAATCGATTCAAAAATAAAATCAGATAGGAATGGATGATCAAGTGTAGTTGGATGTTGCTTCAGGTAGATTCAAATGCTGCAATACTCATTGGCATGATTTATGCAAGTTTTCATACTGATTACCCTGGACACATAAATCTGAAAGTAAGACTAGAGGATAAATATCTGCCAATTAGAACTGAAGACCCATCATGAACATCTCCTGGAAGATGGTTAATCATCTAAAACATCTAAGCAAGGTATACATGACAAGATCTAAAGCATCATAAAGCAGCCATCGAGCATCTTGTTTAAAATGTCACTTGCAATTGTAGAAATGTCATTCCAGAACTGACACTTTCTTACCGCGTCCCAAAAAACCCAATATCATTCTCAATTTGAAATGTTTAGCACTTCCATCCACCACGACCCACCCAATGGATTCACTCCAATACAATCTAAAACAAGTACATAACTATACTACCCCCATGCATGTGATATAGAGACTAGAAAACAATTACCAAATATAAGTTTTGATAATATGAGTTTGATTGGGAGTATGATATTCAAAATAATACCTCTGCAAAGGATCTTGTAATTCAGTAATAAGCTTTCCACTTTATGGACATGAATCACATGATATTCAAAATGTCGGTCCGGTGTTGGTCATTATGATGTCCTCATCCTGCTTGTCACCAGGCCTTGGCTGGCCCCCAAGGTAAACATTCTGTCGAGGAGCGATTGAGAGTGTCAAGTATATAAAAGTGAAAGAAAAAAACGGATAGTAAGACAATAAGTGCCGCAATAGTAAGACAAACGGAAGAGTGGGAGCAAGTTAAGGAAGTGTCCACATTGAAGGGAAAATTGCATAGAGTGCTCCTTCTGCTAAGTCTAAAAGAAGATCTCCTGCAGTTAGCAACACAAATACTAATGTCAAGCAATTATCGACCATACATATTTTTCTTTAAGACCACAAACATTACATGTATCTGCAAGTTCGTAAGGTAAAATAGTTGTCGGAGGAGAATAAGACCAGTTACACCTACTGATAATTAAGATAGAACATATCCAATGAATAAAACAGTAACCAACCCTTATTAAAAGTATAAATTGTGCATACTAAGTATAAATGACAAAACAAACAAACCTCTACAGAAACTCTGAATTGTTCATAGGGGGAGAGGGGGAACGAAGTGGAAATCTGACTTGTTAATAAATAATTCAAGTAGGTGTTGCAAGCAACAATCAGAGAAGAATGCAGTTTTAATCGCTAATAGGTGTTCGATAATTTGTAAAGAAGATATATACCTCGACTGAGTTCGAAATCGTACTTATTACGACTCTCCAAGTACGAGCCTATGAAAAACTGTCATGGGAGTGCCTAGAAGTTGATCTCTTAACCAGGGAATGTAATTCTGACACTTGCTCCTTGATCTTCGGTTAACTATCTCTAAAATTGGCCAGCAACAACTATCCTTGTACAATACGTTAATCACCGTCATTCTTTAGCTTGTGTGACCTGCAAGGCATAAAGGCATTAACATTAACTATATAATCTAATTAACCAGTCAAAGTTACATGTAAGTACACCAGATAAGAAGTACATAGAGATATACCTACAAAATAACTTCAATTACATTTCGTATATTACACAAGCAATTAGTATATTATACAAGCAAGTAAATGCAAACAACGGCATAATAATATACATGATGGATTCATCATCCGAACTCCTCAAAATGTTTTTATGTACAAGCAGATTCTACCTAATTAGTTTAATAGATCTCACAGTGAAGAGAGCAGTGGCAATTAAAACATCGAAATGCACTATACAAGGTCAAATAGACCAAAAGAAGAAGAAATCCTTTCCATACATTTTCAAGTCTGCGTGTCCGACTGCCATATGCAAAACTTTCTAAGGACTCTTTATCTGACCCATAATATAGGTCTATACGAGGTCCATCAATTTATTGTAGCCTAGACTCTTTTATGAAGATGGAAGTCTAAAATGACAAAGTGAAACAGAAATATATGCACCGGGGCTATCCGCATGACCTCATTTAAAATGAAAATAAAAATTATATAGCATGTGTCTCTCGAATACAGGTAGCAAACATTTTCCTCCACTAACAGCAATAACACAGTGTACACTACACATAAATAAATTCAAAAGGCAACCATATTCAATTTTTTTTTGTACAAGCTAGATACACATAAGATAACACTTTCTAAAATGGAAGCATCAGGGTCCATAATTAATGAAAAAAAAGTGCATTTAATTAGAATAAAACAATCCAGGATCAGGCCGTACAAATCTTGTAACAAACCATTCTTAAAGGTGACATATACTATTGGGTTACGGCTAATGATAACCGCTACTTAGTTATTTTCTATTTGGTTAGCATAATCAACTCCTAATTCATATTATCTCTAAGTAGAAATGATATCCCACCTTGTGTCAGTTCCAAATTGGTTGAATGATCATAAATTATAAATAGCCAAATCTCAAGCTACAACAAAATGCTCAAAGAAATGAAGATGAAATTCATACTAAGAAATATCCTCTTATTTCAGGAATTTCGACGAACATTAGCTATGTAGTCTTATTATCTGCAAGAGGTGTATTTTCCCTGACTGGTTTGAGCTCCTCTCACAGCTTCTCCACCTGCAAATTTGAGTTTGGATACAAACACAACAATTTTGTACATTTATAAACCATAACTATTCAACCCAATGAATTAACAACAACAACACCATTTTCTTGGCTAGCTTTAAGAGTCCCATAAATCTTCCATTCCTTCTCAACTTTGAAATCATCTCACTAAACCCTTGATAATACGTATCTCACTAAACCCTTGGCCTTTAATACTGCATTGTAAAGGAAATGATTTGTATTCAGAAACTGTAAGGAAAATCCAGCATAAAAATCTTGATTGTTATTGTCCTTGCACATCATACATCATCAACGACTAACTATATATATTTACTTTGAACGATTAAACTCTAAGAAACATAAGCTACATAACTTTACTACTTTAGGCACAACGGAACACGTAGAAAAATAAGAAAAGAATCTGTCATTGTTTACTTATAGGATCCTCCTTCAGAATTAAGAATACACATGCAAATTGTATACTTGCCTAACATAGACCCGTGAACAACAATGAATTGAATGCAGATCAAACAAAAACTCAAAACATATTTGCTTATAGGATCCTCCTTCAGAATTGAGAATACACATGCAAATTATATACTTACCTAACATAGACCCGTGAACAGCAATGAATTGAATGCAGAACAAACAAAAACTCAAAACATCATAACTGAATAGACAACAGTAACCTCACATGTAGATATTCATGAATTCTCATAGTCGCCTTATTAGCCTCCTCCACATATTCTCTACCAAAAAAGAAAAAGCGAAGAGCTTTCAATAAACCCACAACAGATCAACACCAAAACATCAGTTACTCAAAGAATCAACTTACATATCGGGATGAGAATTCCAACAAAGTTCTGCTGAATCCACTACAGAGCATACCTAATACGTACTTGAATATGAGTACTCAATCAATAATACCAGTACAATTAAAGTCCAAAAAGCTATCAATTACATGAGCAAGCCCTTACCGTACCCGATATCTCATCCATGGCTCGAACAATATCGACATTAGAATTCGATTCTGATATATAAGAACCAATTCTCCCGACCTAATATTCAAATTCAGATAAATTTACATAACAAAAATAAAATATTGCATTTTTTATGTCTAATAGAAGGCATACCTTTCGATAGCTTCATCAACGAAGCGATGAAAACCCTTCATAATTTAAGACTTTGAATCCATAACGACCATTATCTTCATTCTGAGAAGTTATAGGTAAAAAATAGAAAAGGAAACACCTTACTGCAAAAACAAAAACGAGAGAAATAAAATGAAATTAAATCGTTAATAATACAAAAAGTATATCAAATTTACCAAACAAGAACAAGATTCATATTGCTCTGATGATTTCAGGAGCGAAAAGACTAGATGCAGGGTTACAACGTTTTATTTCTGTTGATACATGCGTCCTGATTTTGAGATAGGGTTTTTAATGAAGTTATGATTTGTGACAGTGAACTTCGAGAACAGAGGTTTGTCTTCGATTTCTGACTTAGATTTTGAACTTAATTATTAAGAAAAACTGGATTTTTATTCTAGGGTTCTTCGAGGCTTTGTTAAATTTGAGGATGAGAAAAAAATAATAATAGACTTTGTTAAAATTAAACTGTTGGTAAAACAAAAGCATTTCAATCAACCAAAATAAATAAATAAATAAAACAGAAATTAGGTTTATACCTTCTTCTGAAAATTAAGGTTAATAGTTGATAGATCGAACTTTCTGATTTAAGGGTTTTTATTAGGATACATATCTTAAAGATAAATGGGTTTTCATTTGAGGTTTTAAAGCCGAATTCTGGGGTTTCGTATCTAGTTGAAAATAGGATTTTTTCATCTACTTAGAATCTTCAATTGAACTTGTTATATCTTTTCATCTGAAATCTCTATATGAAATCTGTCTGAGAGAGTTGATGATAGTTGGGAATTTGTCTGAGATAGTTGGGAGAGAAAAAAGAGAATTGAGAGGAAGAATAGAGTCTGTCTGAAGAAGAGAGAGTTCGATCGAGATAAAAGAGAAAAAAAAACAAAATAAATAAATAAAACCCTTTAAAAAAAAGATAAATAGATAAAAACTCTTAAAAATATTACAATTTAGAATAATCAGAGGATCGCGACCTATATCAACGGTCCAAAAAATTACGCTCAATTATTATGAATTAATTTATAATTGATGCAACAGATGTTTTTGATGTGCAACATATATTTTCGTTGCTCGGTCTGCAACTTTTATATCCGTTTCATATCAAAAAATTACTGCGTGGCAAAAACCAGGATATGGTGTAGTGCTGAATAACCCAAATCTAGAAGATGATTATCTCTTATGAAGTTATTAAAATGTGTAATTGTGCAGTTCATAGATTGATCTCCTCCAAACTTCTCTCTGACTGAAGAAATGGCATTATGATGTAGTTTTTCAAGTGGTAAATAAAGTTCGTTCAAAGACTTGTAACGATTTAATTTCAGACTAAATAATAAAAATATATACACAAAATATTGTCACAATATCGAGAGAACTGGGACTCGGGATT
The DNA here is from genome assembly GCA_023531295.1 of Papaver armeniacum. NCBI lineage: Eukaryota > Viridiplantae > Streptophyta > Magnoliopsida > Ranunculales > Papaveraceae > Papaver > Papaver armeniacum. The sequence goes on from JAJJWW010007972.1 coordinate 5,444, forward strand.
CTACCATTAATCACAATCAATTGGTTCATATATAGATTCTTAACAATTATAGCTCTTTTATGGACTCTATTTCTTTGCCAAGGTAGATTTCTAAAATATTAGATGTAAATCACAAGCATGGTATATCAAAAGCTCTTACGTCTAAGCATACACCATCAAACGAAATCTGACTAATTAGTGAAAATCATAAATCAATTGAATCAAGTGCAAAAGCTAAAAAGAATCTAATATAGTTACCAAACAATTGTGAATAAGGCTTTCTCCGTCATCCTAGTGTTGGGGTTTAGCTCCTCATATCAAAAACACGTTCAAAATAATAAATCATGGCTTAATAGGTGTTTTTATTGAAGAAAATATATAACACATTGATTCTGCAACGATGTATCGACGTTACAGAAGTCAACGTTACAAGAGGTGCTGAAGATAAACGTGACTAATGGGCTGTTACAGAACAGTTTAAATATAAGAAGCTGATTGAGACTGTTCTCTGTAGCTATATGTTCTTCAGTCTAGGGTTCTTGAGAACGACACTTCCTATATGTCGTCTGCAACTCTTCTTCTTCCTCTTCTCTGTTGCTACTGCAGAATCGCTCGGCAGCGATTTTCAATTCTCCAAAACTACCCCAAACTCCCGATCTCCTGGTTGTGAGTCCCAGCAATAATATTTATACACAGCATGCCAAGTATCTTGCCGAAAAATCCTTCCAAAATCTTTCATGCCTTTTAGGAAGTCATGGCTTCTTCATTCCTTTTCTTCCACGCGTAGAAAACAGAACCTTGGTTATTTTAAATCTCTTTCCAATCAAACAGAGAATATATTTCCTTCAACCGTGCATAACTTCCTAAACAACTCGGAAAATATCCTGCGAATCACTCAAGGCTCTGTTTTGTAGAAGGAGTGAAAATCTTTCTTTCTTTACGTCAACACGTCTCTTAACTTCCATAAACTCTCTAACAATATATACCAAATCTTCAGAGATATATTTCCTCCCTCCTTATACGCAACTGCCAAGAATACCACCAAACAACGGTATACTCTCCACCTCCTGCTTTACTCTTTTCTTTCCATTTTTTCGATTATTTAACCCTTATGTACCCTGTTTTGATGTAACAGGGTCATACCAAATCACTTCCATGAAGAAATCAATGAAGTTATCGACCAAAATCCAACACAGAAGGTTTGCAGAAGCAGCTAATTTGAATGTATCATTTCTCACCAAATTTCAGTTTTCACGTGAAGAAGGTGGAGTCCCCCTAACTAGAGTAGGGGTGGCGCTAGCAGATGCCTTGTGGGGTGTCCTGGGGTGCCCCTAAGTAATTTGGGTACCCCTTATCCATAGTGAGAGTCCGAATATCATGTGTCTATCAGGCGTTTTTACCGACTTTTCGAGCCGATTTTTCAAAAAATGTTTATTGGCCAAAAAATACCTACACACGCATAAAACACCATAATAAGTACAAAAATGAGCACTATCAATATATAGAATCGAGACAACTTAGACACAAAAATGTGTCTATCACGTTAAAATCACAAATGTACCACTTTGGCCCTTCTACATGTTGAGAATATGTAGATAGACTCCGCCAAAAATTTCCCCTGTCTAATCTATTTGGAGGTCCATAAACACAAAATAGGTTCTAAGTTTGAAAAGCTCCATGTTGTTTCACTTGTAAATGAATTAAACTTTTGGATGAAGAGATAATATCAGCTTCTATATCATCCTGCCAAAGTAACCAAAGACCACCATTACGTCCCAAAATAGGAACAACACAATTATTAGAAACCCGAAGTTTACGAACAATTGGACCAGAAGAAGCTTCACATAGTTCAGTTTCCGAAAGAAATACAATGCTTGGTTTTGTACTTCTAAGGAATGACTGCAGAGTTTAAATTGTTGGGTCATTCCCTAACCCCCAACAATTCCATGCAAATACTAACATGGACAAGTCTTGACCAATTAGGGCATAGCCGCTTTCGCTCATTGATTATCGAATCCTCCTCGAATCTTGTATCCATCTCGATTGTGAAGTTCGCAATTGATGCATGATCCATCCTGCATTCGTTTAGCACCACTAGAATCTCTGATGGTAGCTGATTCCGAAATAGAGGCAATGTGAAGTTCTCTAGCCATCGATTTCCATTCACGCCTCCTGTCAATCTTGTTTCATTGTCTGGAATTCCATAGAATCTGTCCACTATCACTATCCTGTGGTTTGCAGTTTGTCCTGGATAGAAGTTGATGAAGATTCTCATTAATTTATTTATTTGAAACCTCAGAAGAAGAATATTTAAGCCTTTTGGTGACAAATTGAAACGATTCTGCTACTTGTATAGATTGTGAACCATTATACTCGAATTGAGTGGGAGCCTATTGTTGTTGAAGAGCAATGGATTTTCCTTTAACTAGTACTGAATTCAAAAGTTGAAGAGCAGGAATTGAAGTTGTTTCTAGTAAAGGATTTCTTCGTTGATGATCAGTTACAGAAGAATCATTAACTGAAAATTTTTGTGCAGTTGCAGATGAAGTTGATGCTATCTTCTGATTGGATACTTTAGATTTGCAGTTAAATTGTTTTGTAACTGTTAGATCATTATTTTCCAAAATACACCCAGACTTGGGTAACTGCCTTTGTAAGTTATCTTCAACACCAAAAAACGGTTCGACTAATGATGTGGACTGATAATTCCCATTCATTGATGAGATGGAATGATGACTCAGCATCCCTGAAATCTCCGTCGTTGTCCATACTTTCAGTTATGTTGTCTTCCTGATACACATATTCCTTATATTCCTCAAAATAATTCAAATAACTCTTAACAGAAACATTTATTGAACGTGGATATTTTGGAACAATGAGATCATAAGCCTGTTGTTGGAGTTCTGGAGGAAAGTATTGATGAACTTTATCCTTAAGTTGGTGAACCTTCGGACAAATTTTCATTAGGTGACCAAGAAGACCACAGAACAAACAGAATCTAGGAAGTCTTTCGTATCTGATTTCAGTAGAGATTTCCTATCCGTTAGACAGAGGAAAGGTGATAGAGTCTCTGAGTGGTTGTTTGATATCCACTGGAAGTCTAACTCTGGCAAATTTTCCCCAATTTCGTGCTTCTTGAAGAGATATAGTTCTGTGACTACCAGCATATTCGATTAATTTCTGAACAAACTTCATATCCATATAATTTACTGTTAAGCCATATAACTAAGCCCAAAATTCTACTTTGTCAAAAGAATACTCATGGGGTAATTTATTAGGAACACATATTTCCAATGCTAGTAAATCATCTCTTGTTACCCATGGAGAGGATTCCATGATGAATTCAGAATCTGAATGTGACTCAAATTTGATGAGATATGTTTCTGAAGTAAATTCAGAGACATAAAATTTTTGATTAAAGGACATCCATAGTTTATGAAAAAGTTCCCTGACATTCGCAATTTGGAATGTTCTTAGAGAAAGGATCGGTAAAACCAAACAATTTTGGTAATCCTTGGAGAAGTTTGGTAGAGGAGTGTCATTACAAATCTTCCTAGATGGATTATCTTGATTAAGAAGACTAGCAAATTGACGAATCATCCCAGAGTTTTGATTCAGGTTTGAATGTTTAGAGAGAGACATGATAATAGAAAAGAAAGGAAATATGAAATAATATTGCCAAAGGCTATAGAGATTTGAAAATCTGAAATTTAAAAGTGAGGAAATCTTCGTTGAAATACGAAGAAATCCAACAACTTGTTAAAACACAGAGTGCGTGGAGGATTAACAAAGATTAATGGTGTAAATAATATTAGGAATAGAGAAGAGAGTTTGTTTCTAGACTGTATTCACGGTAATGGAGAGAAACTTGCAGAGCGCATGAGAGAGAATGTGATTTGTAAAACCATAACTAAGTATCTCCCCAAACCTTTAGAGAAAAATCCTTCGTTATACACTTATACCAACTTGTCACTTTTTGAATTTGCCTTAGCATGTTCATAGAATCATAGACACACAAATGTATATAACAAATTGATAAACCTTTGATTTCCAAATGCATCAAATTGTTTGAGTTTTGAACTTATATCATATAAAAAAAATTCATGGACATAAACAGTGAAAAGATGACAAAACAGATTGGAAATGTAATGTCGATGAAGAAGAGTGCACCAAAGAAAATGACACATGGTCTAGCATATGTAGTGGTTTGGGTTGGGGACACCTTTCTCAATCAAAACACTTTCCTTTGTTTTTGTTTACTCTAATGTCTCAGGCACCACTCTCATAAAAAGACAAATGCTATCCCACACGATTTTGCGGGATAGCTTCCCGCAAAATCGACTTCTTTACCGTTGGATGATCAAATTAACGGTTAGATTCATAATCAAGAAAAGACCCATCACTTTCAGGGAAGGACCCACCATTTCCCCTAAAGGGTTCAGGCTGTTAGATCTGGATTTTAGTACGATCTAACGATAAAGAAGCCGCTTTTACGGGAATCCATCCCGCAAAATCGTGTGGGATAACACTGCTCTTTCTCCAATGTCTCATCCACTTAGGTATATAGTAAATGCATTTCAAATATGCCGTAAACATTGGGCCTCGGGTAATCCCATAACCTGTTCTCCTAATCTCCTATTCTGGTTATCCAACAAGATGATAATTGAAACTCAATAATTGATTCTCATTCATTTTGGCCCCACTTTTTGCTGATGTGGATCAATGTGGTAAGAGTATTAGAAAATAGAGCCCTTTCATTGATTCTACGGTTTCTACCCATAAAAGTAATATATATTAAATATTTATTACACCTCATTTACATTTCCAACGTAACCACATTCGACCTTAACCGCTTAATCCCCACTTTCTCGACCACGTCGACCATTTCCTCTCTTCGGCTTATGTATTCAATTAATTGTAACTGATAGTAATCCAAAACTAAGCTCAAAACCAACAGAACTAAACCAAACTGTCAAATATTCATGTTTCCATCTGCTATAATAAAAACTAATCACTTGGCATGATATTTATAATCAACACAATTTCCACACAAAAGGAATCAAAATCTTAAGGTAAGTTGCGTTTTTATCCTCTCAAAATTTTTTGGTTCAGATTTACTCAATTTCTCTCAAAATACCCGCCCCCATACAGATAAAGATGATGATCACTGCACAAACCATGTTCTTGAACAAATAAGCAAGATTGAATTCGGCAAATCCTCTTATGGCTAAGGTATGTGCCTTTTAAGGGAAATATTGATTGAGATTGGAATTTGTTAGGTTAGATTGAATTCTTTAATATCAAAATTGAAGATTTTGTAGGGTTTTCGTTTTCTAGATGAAGGGAATTTGAATTTGATTTCTGATATATCGTGATTTCACTATTTCCTTAAATCTCTCCACACAAATTGTTAAAATTTGAATCTCTATTGATTACCAGGCTATTTAAGGATGCATATACACTTTTATAAACTCCAAAGTAGATAATCTATCACAGCAGAGAATATTAAGTACGAAGAGAAATTATAACGGAAGCGACTTATGAATGATCTAATTATGTCTACTTCGGAAAATAGTCAAGACGAGAATTTGCAAACTCCTTACGAGGTGCGTCCCTTTGCTTCTCTAAACCTACTTTTGTCTGTGTAATGTTGGGTCATTTACACTCCATAGAAATCTATCTCTGCAAAAGCCAACATCAAAGGTGGAAATCCTATAATACTGTGGAGAAGAACAGTCTGTACGTCTATCTTGGTATCATCAATTCAATTATAAAATTAAATTCCAAAGGTATTTTTGGGGTACGCATTGTAGAATTTTCATTGAAGGAAAGTATTTGTAGAAGAATGACTCAATCTTCTAATGTTATTATTTATCTTCAAATGGTTTGATTATGCAGGTACCAACATTTACCTGCAAGTTTCTTTTGGAGGAGGTTTTTCACGATTCATACCACTTTGACGAGATATTGGTATATGTTGATTATCATTTTTCCTGAATCAACGTGTGCTTAATTAGCGAGTGGTTACTATGTAAATATGGTAATTTATCTACATTAAGTCTGCAAAATCCTTAAGAGATTAATCTAGACTGGCGACACAACCTCATGTTCTTTTTTTCTTTGAAAATGTTAGGCATATGACAAATTTTCTAATACGCTACTGAAATGTTTGCCCATGTATGCTGTAATGTTATCATGTTTTTGTACGGATTTGACTCTGAAAATAGGAATTATAAGGTTTGAACTACAAGCGGTTCTTACCTGAGCATAGTTGTCTCTTTGTTGCATTTTAATATTTATACGGCTCGCTGAACATAACCCATAAGATGTTCGCATTAAGAGGGAAAGACATAAATACACTTGAATTTTGACAATATTACCTTACTGTGAATAGTGACTGGAAGATCGTTGGATAATGTTTCTATTCTTTGTGGTACTTGAGATTTGTTAGCGCTGCTTTTCGTCTTGAATATGCATTCAACTTTATGCTACTTTAAGTATGCACAAAATTGGTCAAAAAGACCAAAATCAACAATTCCTGGGTGAAAAAGACACTTAAGTTTTGATCTTTTTGTTTAAATAGCTAAAAATTAAAAAGATATCGTTTAAATGGACAAAAAAATTAAAAATAGGCGAGGATGTAACGGTTTCATCTTGTCATTTTCAAATATTTTTTCTTATTTTTATTTTACACAGGATGCATCCAGTTTCATCCATGCCATTTTTAAGTATAAGCGAGGATGAATCCGGTTTCATCCTTGCTATTTTTTTTTTTTTTTGCTATTTCACCCGTACTTTTTTTTACTCGTCCATTTGAACCGTGTTTTAAATTTTTTTGGACAAATGACCCGTTTTCACAAAATTGGTTAAAAAGACCAAAATCAAAATTTCCTGGGTGAAAAGGACAGTTAGATTTAGATACTGTTTAAATGGACAAAAATTTAAAAATAGGCAGGATGTAACCAGTTTCATCCCCGTCCATTTTCAAATATTTTTTCTTATTTTTATTTTACGGGATGCATCCAGTTTCATCCTTGCTATTTTTTTAAGTTTAAATAGGGATGAATCCAGGTTTCATCCTTGCTATTTTTTTGTGTCCATTTCACCCATAAAATTTTTTACTCGTCCATTTGAACCGTGTTTAAATTTTTTTGGACAAATGACCCATTTTCCGTTTAAGTATGTCGCAAGGTAAATACCACCTTTGTAGAGCGAAAATGTGATCTTTGTCGCTATCTTAACATCCATCCAGTATAATTACAATTAGGGGGCACTTTTAATCATTATGGATGAGAAAGTAACATGCATTGTAGGCTACATCTTTTTAGCAGGATTACATGGTTGATGAGACGATCATCATCACATACTAAATTAAATCTGTGTCTTCATGCAGGACCATTGGATCAGTGCAAATATCATCCCAACAGTGCGAGTTGGCTACAAAGAAAGCATTAGTATCAACAAATGAATCAAAGACACCAAGAAAGCATCCTAATTCTGCTTTATTATTCACTAATTTTTAGTTGAATCCTAATTCTGATTAGTTTATGAATCCTTTCATGGTACTGCATATGTTAATATATTACAATCCCATATACAGGCCTTTGATACTCTTTTATCATCTCTGATACACGTGGGAGTCTCTATTCACATTTGCACTATATGGTATGTTGCAAACGATTGAGGTAGCATTTCAAAAATGGTGTTAGAAGGAATTCACACTGCTAGAACCATATATGTGGTCCCAACTGGAGATTTAGAACATGTTGCATATTTAGAATTTCTTAGGAGTTCTATCAATTGCAATTTCTTTTTAACACAGTATCTAAGTTTATAATGACTATGACAAGCGATATCTTTGAGTAAGATGACATTTGTTGTTGTTTTTTTTTTTTTTGGAAAGGAAGTTTAAAATAGATAAACCATATCATGGGTTCATATTAGTTGCAGTTCTCATAAGTGAATCATATTACGGGTTCTAATTAGTTGCAGTTCTTTTGTCGTGGTTTTTATTTCCTGAAATCTATTTAGGCAAATAGATAACGAGATGTGCAAAGATGCTTAGATTTATCAAATCATTAAAAAAAATATTAATAAACCCAGGGGCAAAGAAAAGGCATCACAACCCGGTGCGAAGCACGGGTTACTATCTAGTGTTTTTTATTGACAAAACAAAAACTCTATTTGAACCGTGAAGTTAAACAGCGAAAAAACTACTTACTCAAAAACCAAACACAAATATGGGACCGACCCCCTGCTCAGCTCCAGTGGTGGGGACCACTCATTGTGTGAGTATGTAGTTTTGCCGTTGTCTAAAATCGCGGTTCATAGAAAACTGCTGTTGACAAAAACAGAAGCCGAAAGTGGTAACATAATATGAAAAGATACAAAAAGTCTTTATAGACCGAGCTGTAAAAACCAGGTGAAAACCGCCACACACAAACCCATCCCTGCACGTCTCCCGAGGGGTTAGGCCCACTGGGACCTACAAATTTAAAAAACAAAAAAACTGGTATAGCGGTTTTTCAGTTTAGTTTTCTCGATGCAGAGAGAAGGACCGGAAAAGATATGTGGCCCTTTATCACAACCCCTTTCATAACATGGATGGATAAGATATCCCTCAACTAGTAATGCATGACTGATCAAAGAAAAGTTAAAATGAATGACGAACTAAACAGGGCTGCTACAAGGATACCTGACTAACAACAACAACAGTTTTTACCATTAAGATTGGTAACTCCCTAGGCAATTTGTTACCCTTGCCATGACCAAACTTTAGATGACTCATGACTGAAACACACAAATTGAAACCCCCCCAATTCATTTTGCATATACCTACTCATGATATTCATCTCCAAACAATTTTACACAAAAACTTCATTGCATAAATGTAGTTTTTCTTTTCTTGAATAATACAAAAAAGGAAGAAAAAAAAAAAACTCGGCAAGCTTTTGTCACTTAGCATACCTAAATTAATTTCCCCTGGCATGTTCACATAAATGTAGACACTCATGAGGTGACATTCTAATCTCCAACACCACCTGACTGTTCACCGTTGATAATTGAACCGGCAATTTATTATGTTTCGCCTTTTTTGGGCAAAGAAAGGATCTAAATACTTTCCATCAAATTCCAAATTGAGAAAAAAAAAGAGAGAAAGATACCAGTTTAAAAATACAAGAGTTATTTGACCTCAAGTCCTGTGAAATCAACCATGTTAGTGTTTGGGTCTAAAAATGGCTAACCGTGCTTAGGTCCTGTATAGTCAAAATACTAAGTTAAATTTAAATCTGAAACATTTACTAACTAGCTAGACCAGGGTCACCAAGCCTTTGTTAGATAAGTGGTCGATCGAGAACCTTTAAACACGTCGTGGACTACCAAGCCAGACCAACTATATATTTGACTGAGACTCTAATGCATTTCTGGTGACTGGTCATTTTTGGACCTCAAACGTTAAGATGAACACTTTAACCTTTAGATGGAAAAGTCAGTATGATTTCAAACTTTGGATGGAAAGGTGAAGATGAAACCAGTTGTTTGGGTTATTTATAGACTTAAGAAATTATTCTGCTTCAACTACTTCACCATGGAGGCATAATTATAATTTATAAAAATGACATAACAGTATAACAGTAGCTCACGTTTTGGGAATTCAAAATGAGAAAAGGAAAGAATCAAAAGGGTAGGCACCAACTTGAAATAGGCGACTGAAGTAATACCATTTTTTGATCCAGAGCAAGTGCATAATTTCCCATTAAGTCCAAAAAAAAAAAAAAAAACGTATATATAACATTGCGGACGACGGACGGGAACCCAAACTTACAACAAAGAAAAACTACAGCTATATATATATATCTTCTCAGTGGTTCATAAACAAAAAAAAAAAAAAAAAAAAACACCAGTTGTATAGCCTGCATGTCTTCGTCTCGACAACTTTTATTCGATTAAAAAAAAAAAGATAATTGAGGTCTAAATCCTTTAAACCTCCCAACTATGGAGTCTGGGGCTTCTTAGGACTACTTCCATGATGGTGTAGTGGATCAGGACCTGAGGGAACGGTTCTTAATGAATCGACATCTTGTGTTTTGGTACCAAAATTATGACCCACCGGTTGAAAACTAGCTAAAACCTCCTCCTCCATGGAATCATGCAGAATAAGCTGATATGATATCAGTAAAACAAAGAGCTTCATCAGATAAACTAAACTGTCCATGCAGATATTAAAATGCAACCAAAACAAGAACCGGAAACAAAATAGATACATATGTACATACCTTTCTACTTGGATGGCGAACAACTACCGAATCAGTACTAGTATGGTTGTTATTCAAAAAGAGACAGAGAGTGATCATCAACACAAGAACCATATAGTAACGTAAGAAAACACGAGCAGCCATTACTACAAATGGAAACCCAAAAGTGATGAGAAGATTACAGTACAAGTTTTCGCAATGAAAATGTAAAGTAATAGCACAGATATATACTCCGTATAGTACTAATTATTAGTACTTGAAGAAGTGAATACTTAAATTTGCGGGTTTTTAATGTATTTATAGAAGGTATCGATATCTTCTTTCAAAATAAATCATTGCTTGTGCAGCCGTTTTCAGTATAGTGACGTAAACTTAATTCTTTATGCGCATTTTTTCAAAGTTTGAGTTGATGACAGTAGGCCGGGAGCTAGATAACTCCATTACCCTATGAATCCGAATCTTCGAGAATCAAGAGATAGAGATAAAAGGGGATTCTGTTGCAAAGATTTACTGTCAGTTGTTTGCGTGTCATGAGTGTCATTCTGTATTAGTTTTTTTTTTTTTTGGATAGGAATGTGACCCTTTTTCTCGGGGGTTTGCGACTCTGAGTTTGAGTTACTAATGACGTAGGCACGCGCAGATAGAGATACCCTCTGATTTTACTTTTACAGGCTGCTCCTGGCGTCATTTGCTCTCGGGAAATCTATCCCTTACCGAAAGTTGATACGTTTTGCTTACCAAACTGATTGACAGATATTTTCGGCGATGGAAATAAATTAAGTGTCACTATCACTGTCACTATCATAACCACTGCACGCACTTGGTCCTCTTTCTTCTATTACATACATAGCAGTGCTGTCCCGCACCGTTTTGCGGGAAGCTATCCCGCTTAAGCGGCTTCTTTGTCGTTTGATCACGTTAAAACCCAGATCCAACAGCCTTGAACCCTTTAGGGGAAATGGTGGGTCCTTTCCTGAAAATGGTGGGTCCTTTCCTGAACGGGAATCCAACCGTTGATTCGATCATCTAACGGTAAAGAAGCCGCTTGAGTGGGATAGCTTCCCACAAAACGGTGTGGGATAGCATTTGTCTTACATCTTTATGTTCTCTACTCTAATCGCTTTGGACGACCAGAAATCAACTCGTGTTCCAATAAACGCAATCTATCTATGAAGCCATTCTGGCGAATCGATCAGCACAACAATAAACATTTGAATGGGGAAAAAAAATCTCATCAATTCTTCCTGGGGAACCACCTCCCAGGATTGCAAAAAGCATCACCGGGACAACAACAATCATTCAAGTTGGTTGGTCTACCCTAACACCGGATTGGATTAAAATAAACACTAATGGGGCGGTTAGGGGACACCCAGGTATGGCAGGAGCAATGTTTATTTGCAGAGATTTGAACGTGCAAATTGTGATGGCTCTTGCACAACCGCTAGGATTAACTACCACGCTAACTGCAGAAGCAGGGGTAATTGTGATAGCAACCAGAACAACGACGGAAAGAAAATTAATATATTAAAGTGCTATTTGATTGTAGATATTAAACAAAGACTGTGGCAAATATCTTTTAGTGTTATTCAACACAATTATAAAGAAGGAAACCAAGCCAGGGACGGAGCTACTCAGGATCTAATGGGGATAGGAGTCCCCCTAGATTCTGTAATATTAGCTTTAAATCTTTAGTAATTTGGTAATTTTAAGACATAGGGGGACAAATTTACGACATAATACTGGAAAATTAAGGCATAGTACTGATAAATGGTAAAACATATGAAATTCTTATCTCCCCTCAATTACCGATGGCTAATTAAGAAAGAAAATATGGAAAGTTGTTGCTTTCCTGGATTAAATGGCATATTCTTAACAAATTCAAGAGTCAGATAGCTAATATGACAATAGTTAACTAATAACACAATTTAACAAGTCTCTTATTTAACAATTTAAATCCTTAGATAACTTTGAAACAGCCAATTAAACCCTTAGATAGTAAGTGTTATATGCGAATTCATATATTAACACAATTTAAAAAGTATTTTGTTGTGTTATCAACCAAAATACAGTTAAGGAAAGGTGAAAAAATTCTGCCGCCTTCGGCCGCCTACCAAGTTTCGTTCATCAATATCATATATATATTTGTCCCCCATAACTAAAATTTCTAACTCCGTCCCTGAACCAAGCAGCAGATAGTCTAGTAATCTATGCAGCAGACGATAGCTAAGCGTTTTTTTTTTTTTTAATACATGCTTAAAAAAAAAAACACAAAATTGGTCAAAAAGACCAAAACAGAAATTTCCTGGGTGAAATAGATTCTTAGCTTTAGATACTGTTTATATAGCCAAAAAACAGAAACATACTGTTTATATAGCCAATTTGGATATTTCACCCAGAATATTTTTTATTTATTAACCTGAAGAGACAAATATGTTCCTATCTTCTACAAATTTTTACTGGGTTGGGTTCGTAAAGGTCGGAAAAAGAACAGAGCACTCTGTAATCTCAGAAAAAAAACAGTGCATCTCAGAAAAAAAACAGTACTTTGTTTCAGGGTAATAAAAAAAAAAATTCTACACAACAAATCCTACTCAGAGCTTTATCATTTTTACACAACATCTACCACAACACAACCTACTCAGAGCTTCTACGTACGCATAATTACAACCATTTCAGTTGACAATCGAGTCCAAATGATGTCATCACCAGTCCACCTACTTCCACGATAAACACTACTTCATGAATAACAACACCAACTTATACTTGAATTCGATCTCTCCAATAAAGAAAATATGAAGTTACATAAAACAGAGTTCCAACTTCTTATGCTTTTTCCTACTCCTTCCTCTTGAAGAGCAAAAATTGAAAAAAAAAAAAAAAAAAAAAAAAAAAAAAACCACTACAAGAAAACATGGCTTTGGTGATGATAGTTTTTGCGGCGAAGAATATTTCATTGCTAAAGCTTAGTTATTGTGACCAAAATAATTTTTGTCACTGTTGTTAGGTTTTTCGTGACGGAACTCGAGTTTCGTCTCTCATAAGTTTTTAGTGACCTCATTTAGAGACGAAATAATGTCTAGTCACTAATAAGTTTTTTGTGATTATATATGTTTGTCACTATTTAATTCTATTGTGAAATTGACATAAAATCTTTTTGGTGATAATCTATAAATTTCGTTACAAAATAAAATTTTATACTGACAAAATTAATTCGTCACTAACTAATTTTATAGTGACGCAACTAAATGTTTGACACTATATGTATTTTTTAGTGACCATCAGCTTGTTTGGTTGCAAATATTTATATAGTAATAACTTCTAATCATCACAAAAAATAACATTTGCAACGAATTAGACTTTGCCGCTTTAGTCATTTTTAGTGACACTATAATTATATAAAGTTGAATAAAATCAAATCGTACTTTTTGATAATTTGTCAAGATGAGTATGATCTAGTAATATTGGCTAAAATTGAGTATAATTGGATTGAACTAGATGAAAATCGATAGAAAAAAATGGATTATATTGGATTACATTACTCTAGTTTTCGATTTCATTTTCTCGTTAGATTCTTCCCAATTCTTATTTATTACTGAGATTTTCTTTTTTCGAATCGAAGATCGATAACAATTATAAGATTCATTCTCATTATTTGGATTTTTTTCATTAGTTGGATTCTTCCTCGTCATTTAGATTTATTTTCATTATTCTAAATAATTCTCATTATTATAATTTCTTTTATTACTTTCAGGTCGATAATAATTATAGATTATTCTCACTGTTAAAATCCATTCTCTTTATATAACAAATCGGATTTATTGGGATAAAGGCCGATAACGATTCTTCGTTTTCATTCGATCTTATTGCATACGCTTTCAAATTTATCGATTCAAATTTATACGAGGCCGAAATACATCAAAGCTCATTGGATAGGCTTAGTTTGCTCTCATCAGAACCTCAATGTAATCTACAAAATCGGTCGTATTTTCTCCCTCTTTCTCTCTGCCAAAATCGTTTTTTCAAAAAAAAAAACCTAATCCTATTTTTTTTCCATCTTCTTCATCATAAACCTAGATTTACTCGGGTTTATATATGGATTTCATATCTTCCGAGTAAATCTTAATTGTTTTATTCACTGAATCCTGTTTAAATAAATAAAATCGCACGTGTTTGCGAAATAAGGATTTTGTTTTCTATGTTCCTTTATGTTTTCAATAAATATTATCTCTATGATAATTCTTTGCCATATGATGTTTCGATTCGCTATTACAGCGATTTATTATTGCACTCTGGGTTTTCTAATGGAGTCTGATGATATATTAAAGTACACCTTCAAATGACCAATTCTGACGTGACGACAATCAAGATTCTTACAAAGTTGATCAATGGCTACTGGAATGGGTCGTAATGATGATATTTGGAGCAGATTATTCCTTTTATGAAGGATTATATCTTAATGAAGAAGAAGTTTTTAATTGGTTGAAGTCTAATGAGAAGACCATTGTTTGGATTACATCATTTATCATTTTGATCAACTATTTTGTACAATTTTTGTATTTCAGAAATTGGGGTACATTATATTTTGTATTTTTTTATGTTGTATCATTATGATGTACTCGAATCATCATATCATCTTGATTCCAGTCGGTGGAACGGTGCTTCTACACCACTATGTATCCCTTCAAACCTCAATTTTAACACTTACTTATCTTAATCTGTATGAGAACTCGAAGATTAATTATCCACCGTTTAATGAATTTTATAATCCATATGACTACCGCCTAGACTGAGATCAGCCGTCAAAAATCCTTTGGTTTTCTCTCACTTCATTTTTCCTCTCTCGTACCTCTTTCTAAAATCCCAAACTCCCTAGTCTTTCCGATACTCAACTTGAAGGAAAAAAAAAACGAAAAAAAAATTGGGGGCCACAAAAAATAATTGGGGGCTTACCAGTTGGTCTCCCAATAGCATTTTGGGGCTACCCCTTATCCGAATTTTTCGAAATGGCTAAACTACCCCCAAACCATTAGTGTTAATTTAGTTGATTAGTTAAGTTAGATTAGTTGTTAATTAGTTGTTAATTAGTTTAGATAATAGAAAATTTGTGTTTTTGTGTTGGATAAAGAGGAAGAAAGTGAGTTTTGGGGGGAAATTTAGGTTAAAATGGTTGCAAATGAAGATCTTTTTGCTCAAAATGATGGAACCAATACTCAAAATGAATAACCCAAAGCTCTAAACAATCAGGTAAACTTCCTATACTCTTCAAATCGCATGAATGGTGCTCCAAGTTGTCGATTCATGGTCACTATGTAAAGCGACTCGATGTGAGAGTCGTTTGGTCGGGAGTATAATAAATCGACGACCCTTACAGTCGTTAATGACTTAGCACACAAATATACGACTCCAATATGCGGGTTATGAAAAATCGTCCCCACCAAGTTTGAAAACATTGATTGACTCCAATTTGTAGTTATGAAAAATCGTTCATCAAATTTGAAAAAGATGAACGACTCCTTATCATTTTTGTCAACAACTCCTTATCATTTTCATATTATACCAAATGTTAACGACTCCTTTTCATTTTTGTTAACAACTCCTTTTTGTTAACGACTCCTTTTCATTTTCATATTATACCAAATGTTAACGACTCCTTGTCGTTTTTGTCATTTAATGGAAGAATAAATAGGTCGTTAACATTTTGATGTATACATGAACGACTCCTTATCATTTTTGTCTTTTAGTGGACAAATAAGAAAGAGTCGTTAACATTTTTCTTTATTCATGAACGACTCAACCAAATAGTCGTTATCATTAGTGATGATTCTATGGAATTAAGATGACGACCCTTCCATTTATTTGGTCAGAGAGGTAGTTTTTAGTCATATAGATTCGTTAGTGTATAAAAAGAGGTCGTCATAGTAGGATCGTCAACTGGTTCTGTAATATATTGACGACTCTATTCTGAGAAAAAAAAATTTAAACCCAGATAAAGGGTCGTTATCTCTTACACCTTAGACTTCAACGATTTTTCATACAAAAATAACACGCATATGAAAAATCGTTAGGGTATAGAACTATGGAGGTTGACGACCCTTATTTTTAGGAGAAGGGTAAAATGGTACTTTCACCATTATTTTGGAAGCCCCTTAACATTTCTGGTGTGGGTATAAATTTGGTGAGGCCCCCAATTATTTTTTAGGTCCCCCAATTAATTCTTGAAAAAAAAAACAAAAAACAAACAACTCACCGGCACAACCATCTTCTATCACTCCCTCGCTACCGCCACTGTGGTCTTTTCTCTATCTCACTCTGTAATGTCGTTCGATTCTTCTCCAGCCATCAAAGTCCGTCTTCACCAATCGACCAACTCCAATCCCAATCGCGAATAAAACTAACTCATCCCCTGGTGATTCCAAAGAAGGGGGAAAGATATTCATAAAGACATCAACACCCTCGATTCGATGCAATTCAATCCCAACTCCTTCAGTTGATCAACGATTCGATGTAAGTGGAAGAAGAGGGAAGAGTTCAGTAGATCAACGCCAATAGCAAATCCTACATCTACAGATTATACACCACCTTCATTAGATACCTAACGTTTCAAGTTTCTTAATCAATGGTAAGTTTTCTACAAATTTCGTCTGATCTTTATTTTCTTAGAAATTTGGGTTTTTATTTCTATTTATTTTCTACTAATTAGGGTTTTGATTTCTTATTAGGATGTCAATTTCTTCCTTTAGGTTTTGATTTATAATTAGGATGCCGATTTTTAAGAGGGGTTTTGATTTCTCCCTCAGGGTTAGGTTTTTAGAGTACAGGACTTTATCATTGCAATTCGATGGTTGGTTTGTGCATTTGTTCATCTTTTCAATTTGTTTGTTTTATCACTCTAGTTCGTTTTGGTTTGATCTGTATTCGTTTGATTTTATAGATATATTTAGCCACACTTACGATTAACAGAAAGTCCATATCTAGGTTGTTAGAAAAAAAGCTATCAATAAGACAGAAGAAAACCATTTGACTTGAGAAATACTGGTGATATGATGAATTTGATTTCTCCGTCAAATTTCATCTTACATGCTCGGCTAGGATATTATAAGGAGAGGGAAAAATTATGATCAGTAATGTAATAAGCTGTCATCCACCTTTCACCTGCCATGACTGTAAGTGTAGCACTATATTCTCTCCATTGTCCACCTTAACTACTCGTGTTGTTTAGACCAGTTTGCACCAAAACAGAGTGGAATTGAAGCACCCATTGTAGTGAATAATTTGTTCTTGCTATCCGTTTGTATAGGCTGTGCATGTGTAAGTGCCCATTATTTTTACAGTTGAGAATAATTTGTTCTTATAGTAGCCTGCAATTTCTCTAACTCTATCTAGTAGTTGTTTCTATACGAACAATAAGGCCGACAGCACCATCTTATGCTTGTTCCAACTAAGTGGAAGTTATTCGGTACATATGATTGCATCTAATTTATAGCTGAGTTTTTTTTTTTTAGAGAAAAAGAAAGAACATGAAAAATCCCTTCATTTTTATTTGTTTTTGTCGTAGTTGTCGAAAGCAAAAGAAAATGAATTTCCTTTCATATCCATGCTAATGCAGTGTTTTAGAAAACGTTTTGAAGCGCGTATTGAAGCGCGCTTTTTAGCGCTTCACTAAAAAAACGCTTCAATACTTCCGCATTAATACTAGGGTATATTTTCTAGAGAAGAAAAAGGTATATTCTAGAGAAAAAGCAGGAATTTAAATGCCAAAAACAAGTCCCAATATTTCCTTCTTAGATTTTCTAGAGAAAAACAGGATTTAATTCCAAAAACAAGTCTCAAGATTTCCTTCTTAGGTTTTCTAGAGAATATACAGGGATTTAATTCCCTGTTTATAAGTCCCAACGTTTCCTTCTTAGGTTTTAGTATTAAAAAACCCTAAAAAACTACAACTCTCTGCATATGCTTTATTTATTCCTTTTTGGCTTTATTTATTCCTTTTTGGTCAGTTTCACATAGATATCTATTAGTATTTTTTTTTTTAATTTTGTGAAGCTGCGCTTCAATATCGTATTGAAGCTACGCTTTATGCTTTACTAGGTTAGCGTATCGCTTCACATTAACGTATTTTGAAACACTGTGCTAATGTTTTATGATTGGATTAACCCTTAATGAAAAATTCGGTCGATTCTCCGGAAAATCTCATTCTTTCGAAAACCATGCTCTAACTCCTTTATGGTGTTTTGCTTCAAGTTTTTGTGATTAAATTCTTAATCCACCTTATTGTATTTTTACTTGTTGTTTTCCATCATGGTAAGCATAAAAGGTTCTTTGGAATGCCGTTTTAACTCTAGTGTACTGTAGCATAGAGTATTTGCTTTCCATCTTGAATTTTAGCATAGACTTTTGCAATGATACTTTAGCTGGCACAGACTTTTGCCTTAGCCTAATTTCCCCCCTGTGATGTTGCTCTAATTTTTTTTTCTTCTATGATCATTACTTCAGCTGTCTTAGTAAATATTATGTCACAAAATTTCCTAAATAAAGAGTCAGTTCTCACAATCTTAAATCTCATCTTCAATCCATTATTATGTAGAATGCTGATTCACCAATGTTTGAATTTATTTGTTTTTCCAGTTTCTTAGCTGGTGTTATCGCATGGAAGGATCCACAAGTTTTAGTTCCCGTGACTTGGATAAGTGAAATTCTTATGGAGAAACTTCCGGGACTTTCTCAAAGATGTTCGTTAGGGAAGGGGTGGTACATGCTGTGGAGACTCTTATAGTGTCTGATTCATCAAGCTCTCGCTCTCAGAGGCATCTCCCATTTGAAAAGGAATGTCGATTCTCAGAACTGGATCAACAACGCGTTCTTGGTGTTATAGACGACGCGCCACGGCTCGAATGCGGGAAGGAAATTCTAGGAGGAATCAAAATCTTCTGCTCCTATGAATATTGGCTCTCCCGACCATCGTAGAAATTCCATCGATTAATTCTAGTCTTCGTGCCACATCGGTGCAAGAGCGAAAGACTTGATAAATATTTTTCTCGCTAACACTAAGCAGTTGGTGTAATCGATGACTTTTACGCTTAAAGAATCTTTGCAAGCAGGCCCGAATGGCCGTGTAGATGATCAAAGTCTAAAGCAAAAGCTTCTACTCTTCGCTTATCGATGTTTCTCGACGACAACGATGAGCATTTGGTTGGTGTGATGTCGAGCTGCTAGCGGAGCTCGGTAAAGGAGATGGTGTCTCCACATTTGAGTTCATCGGTAGTGGAGTAGTGGCAGCTCTACTCAACTATTTTTCTTGTGGAACCTTTTCAAGGACAGAGCTTGGAAGCAAATTTCTTGGAAGCCGCGCCAACAATCTCTTAAAAGGTTCAAGTCATTTGTAGCTTGATTGCTCTTCCTACAAGTTTTCATGATGGGAGTGATTTATTGTGTAATTAATCTCTTTGGAATGATATAATATATGCTAGTCACCAATGAAAATTTGGTGACAAATTTGTCATGTAAAAAAAAATAGTTGGGGACAAATAATTTTTCCAGGAAATAGTTGTGGTGAGGGCAGTGTCGTGTCGGTGTTGATTTTCTGAGATGAATGACTTTGTCGAAAAAATTGTTTTAGAAACAACTATATTCTCCGATAAAGTTGTACTTTTAGAAACAACTTAATATTTTTATTAATTTTTTATTTTGAGATGAAAGTTAGTTCGCTGCTAAACTATTATTTTTTCTGAAATAAATAAATGTTGCCGCTAAAACTATTTATGTGACGAACAAATTTCGCAGGCTAAAACTATTTTATGTGACAAATTTGTTTCTTCACTAGAAATATATTCCAAGGCGAACAAATTTCGCGGCTAAAACTATTTTATGTGACGAACTTGTTTCCTTACTATAAATGTATTCCGAGGCAAACAAATTTTGTTGCTAAAACTATTTTAAGTGATAAAATAAGTTCCTCACCAAAAATACCTAGAGTGATAAAATAATTTCCTCACCAAAAATACCTAGAGTGACAAAAAATTTCATCACAAAATTAGTGAACAATGACAGTTTTATTTGCTCACGAAAAGATAGTTTTGGTGGCAGAAAGACTTATGTCGCTAGTTAAAAAATATGGTGACAATTCCTTAAGGACGTCACAAAACATTTTCAACGACTCATTATAGGTGACAAAATTTTTTGTGCCACTGAATTCTTTTTGCAACGAAGATATTGGTTTTCGTGACAAAATATTTTGCCACTAAAAGCGACTTTTCTTGTAGTGAACAGAGCAAAACAGAGCAACGAACTGAGCAAAAAAAACAGAGTACACCCCCAATACAAAAGAATAACTTTAAGGTGTGCCAAAAACACAATGTAACTAACTTGGATCGAGTAGTACAATTGATTGCTATCGAAAAAGAAAATGAAAGCATTACCAAGTAGTGCATATCAGGCCCATCATCATCAATTAAGACAAGAGCACCACCACTGAGCTCCAGTTGACATAACCTCTACCTTCCCCCAACATGTGTTAGTAACAGACGCACCCTCAACTAAGTTGCTCAAAGTGCACGATGCAATGCAGATTCTTCTACCGCAACTTGTAAAGATAGTGAAAGTGCGATCGGTTCCAATGTGCATTTCGCTTATGAGCTTGCGGTCCAAAGCCAGCGTCAACTAATTCAACCGGTAAATGAGAAACATTGCACGATGTCTCTTTGACAAAACAAAGAGCATAAGCACCGAGAAAATTATGACTGAAAGCATTTCTACAATTCAACCACAGCCGGGTGATATTCAAATCTGAACATAAAACAAATATTGAACACAAGAACCTACTTGAATCTTGTAATTTGGTACTTATTTTGCCCGAGTAAGTGGAGGCATCGGCATCTCCAAATCGTTTCTGCATAACTTAGAGGGACGGCTGGACCCGGTGCCTCGACTTATGACCACGAGATCTGCTTGAAATGTCCTCCAATAATTGAGACCTTGCTGATATTGGATAGACATCTTGCGTTTCGCATTTTCTTCAAACTCTCCTCATTATAGCGCACAATATTAGCTTGGAAAACATCGAGCGCGAATCGGTTAATCGCTCTACGAAGCCTTTTCCATTAACTGAGCCCATGTAAGAAGATATTTGAGGTTATTTCGTGCCATGTTCCTATTTTCACCTTAAATAAAGCTACAACTTATAGATTTGGTCCAACTAATGGACCTTCCTACATTCACACCTATAAACAGTATTCATCTACCAGAGACATGTCATCTCATCTTCACATATAAGGTAGAGAATATTTTCTTTGGATAAGGACACACAACAGCTAATCCTACAAATTAAGTAAGCATAGTAAGAAAGGATGAACCTTCGTGAGGTATACAACATATTGAAGTTTCCCAAGAGTATCTCTCACGCGAAATAAGCTGTAGTTTGACATACATGATGAAACTGTTGGTCCCATCATCTTCTCCTCTAACAACCATCAGTAGTTTAAGTGGGATTAAACTAGTTTCAATCCAATCTAAAATGGGATGAAACCAGTTTCATCCGGTTTAAAATAGGTAAAACCAAATTCTACCGAAACTAAAACACAATGAAACCAGTTTCATCCTTGTTAAAAATGTGTGAGACAAACTCAACCCACTCTAATACACGATGAAAACAGTTTCATCCGAGTTTAAAATGGATGAAACCAGTTTCATCCAGTAATAACTCAAGATGCAATGTTTTATTCAGTGGCAACAAAAGATGAAACCAGTTTCATCCTGTATCAACAAATGATGAAACCGGTTTCATCCTGTAATAACACGGGATGTACAAAGATTTCCTCCAACGACATTTTGGATGAAACCAGTTTCATCCAGTGGTAACATATGATGTTACCAAGAAAATACATCAACGCATACATTAAGGTGAAAATTTTAGAACTACATTTGTTTTCAGAGCGAGTTTTAGCAAAAATTTAGAACTAAATATGCTTAGAATTGAGGTAATCAAATCAAACCAAACGGTTTGACGACATGTCAATAGTGGTCAACACAACATGAAACCGTGTTTCATCCAAAGGAAACACATGATGAAACCATAATCATCCAAGTGGAAGCAGATCTTTGAACGGAAAATGCATCGGAACGTGTACTAAGATGAGAAATATTCTAGTTTAAACTCAATTGCATCATATTTTATACTACTATATAAACAAATTCACAAAATGCAAATTAGTATGTTTACAGATTGATACATTAACAAGAAAATTGACATATACATTTCACATTTGTTAACAATGAAACTAGTTTCGTTCTAGTTTACATAGAAGTAAAACCAGCTATATCATGTTATTGAACAAGAACTCTTACCTAAAAGGAAAACAAATATGAGTATATCCACAGTTCCAGAAAAAAAAAATCTATCAATTTACACATTAAAACAGGATAAAACTAATTTCATCTCAGTTTAAACTGGATGAAATCATATTCAAGACCCAATTAAGAACATTGTACATTCACATCGCACATTTAATAAACAAAGATAAAACATATGTACTAATTAAGATGAAACCAAATTTACTAATTAAGATGAAACCATTTTGAATATAATCTAACATTAGGGTCTGGAAACATACCAATTTGAGGATACTCTTCAATTAATACAAAACCCTAACTTTCTTAATTTATGAATTTGAGAAAATTCAATTGAATTAGGGCATGCATTACAAAATTCTTTTGGATGATGGTGGCGGTGGTGGTGTCGATGATGGTTTCGGGGAAACACGATATAGTCAACGGTGGTGGAAATGATGATGGTGGTGTCGATAATGGAGAAAATTTGATGTTATCTATGGTGGTGTTACTTGTTTGTGGTAGAGAGATGATGAAGGCGGAAGAAGTCTATGTTGTCGATGGTGGTCTTGGTTGTGGTGGTGAAGTTTTTTTGAAGAGGGAGTTTGATTTTCCGTATTTGGTAACGGGCGCGATGGAGAACTAGAGTCTGGTAATTTGATTTTTTCAGATCTGGTTTATGTTCAGGGTTCGACGAAGAAGACGAGAAGAAATGGGATTTCTGATGCCAAGTAATGTGATATGAAGGGCAGTAACGTAAACTCCTCATTTAAAGATTCCTTTGGACATTTGACCTGTGTAATCCTAACTATCCATTTGGCCCAGAAAAAGTATACTTTTGGCTATATAGCCCATTTTCTATTATCCTTTCCCGTTTTTCCTGTCTTATATTGGACTGTCATTTTTGCCTTTACTTTTACGATGATGATGCATTTGTAATTTTGTACCCTTTTATTAAAAATTGTAATTCATCTGTGATAGGATGGTTTTATATTTAATTTATACATGAAATTAGACAAACATAGGGAGTAGTAAAATTTTTTATTCTTGTTTCACTATTGGCCGAAATGCGGGCTAAATGCACAGTGACATCCATCGGCAAAAGTTGGTAAGTGTGGCTGGATTTTGAACTAATTATTAATTGCTAATTAGTAATTAGTCAATTGACTTTACAAGGAACAAGAAGAACAATTCTAATCCATGGCAGTTATAAGTAGCATATGGTTCTCGGTTTTTCCATCAAAGTTATACAAGTATATACTAATACAGGAAGTCTCGGTGAACCGAGCAAAAAGCAAGGAAATAACCGCCAAACACAATATAGGTGGCCCCTGCTAAACTTCCGAGGGCGGGACCACCGAGAACCACAAAAATATGTGAAGGACGGTTTTTCTTGGTAGTTTTTTTCGTGGTATAATAATGGAATTGAACGGAATTGTTCAATCCTTTATAACAAGAGCATCCTCGTCACTGGTTCTACTGGGTTTTTATCTAAGAGTAATAATACATTAACCTAGAGGTAGTTAATTACGTATTTTTTCCTTTTTCAAATTGATCATGTTATTATCATCAATTCTCTGCAGTTTTCGTGGAGAAGCTACTTCGAGTTCAGCCGAACTTGAAGCAGCTTTTTCTGCTTTTAAGACCTGCTGATGCATCTTGCGCTACTCAACGTCTGCACAACGATGTACGCATATACGAACCCTGTTGGAAATATACGACATACGTAAATAACTTACAGCGTGACAAAAGTTTGAAGATCTGTGGCCTTGATGATATTCATTTGGAAATGATTATAATGTTATCTTTGTTAATGTGGTTTTGTAGGTGACATGAAAAGAAGTATTTAGAGTGTTATGGAAAAAACATGGGCTTGGATTTGATTCCTTCATTTCATAAAAGGTAACACCTGTTTTCGGAGACATTAGCTTAGAGAATCTGGTAATCAAAGACTCAAAGAAGTCGATATTGTTGCCAAACTTTGCTGCGACTACAAATTTGGAAAAAAAAATGCGAGAACCTTTTTGAACTAGCATGTTACTGGCCGTTGGATTTGGTAAGATCTAATGTCATCTAACTGGAAATTAACCCAAGTTACAACAGTAACGCCTACATATATTATTTGTCCATTAAAAGGACTCTTCGAAGTAAAAATGTATATGTGGACCACCTTTCTTTTTTGTTTAACTTGTCAGGGATTTTTTTTTTATCATATTGACTATGTATTTTCCTAAGATACGATGTGGCTTTGGATGTGAATACGATGGGTGCTAAGCATGTATTGGACTTCTCAGAAAAGTGTGAGAATCTAGCGATGATTCTCCATATATCTACTGGTAAGTTGTAAGCTTAATGTACCTACATAAATTCTTAAGGCAAGACGTAATCATCCGAAAAAGCGGTACGTAGTAACATCTTCATTTGGTGCACGTATCCATGGATGTGCGCAAATGACTGATCAGACTACATACATACTGGAGAGACACCTGGAGTTATTAGTTATATTAGAAAAACCTCTCGATATAAGTCCAACAATGCAGAAAACCTCAAAGATTCTGGACATTGATGTAGAGAGGAAGTTGGTGGAAGACAACTTGAATGAACTGAAGGCTGCAAAAGTCTCAAAGAAACAAGAAACTGCTGCAATGAAGGAACTAGGACAAGAAAGGTTTGATATATAGATGTTATACGTTAAGATTTCTTTAATTCTTTCTTGTACCCACCCCTAACTAATTTGTAGATGTTAACAGAGCTAAATTGTTTGGATGGCCAAACACATACGTGTTTACAAAAGCAATGGCAGAGATTATAATTGGTCACTGGTTGAAAATAAATATTCCAGTTGTTATAGCAAGGCCTACAGTTGTTAGTTATACTAATAAATAACCATTTCCTGGATGGATAGAAGGCTTTAAGTAAGTACTTATTCTTGATCATTACTCAACTCTTAACACTTTTACTTCCACGCATTCGTGCAGACAGGGCAGAATCACACTCATCCAGTTGATATTACCTACTACGTACCCATCTATAAACTCTTCATCCTCAAATTAAGACTGATGATGTAATTATTTTATTGGGTGGTGACTGCATAACTTTTTACCCCTATCTTATTTGTTGTGGGGAGGTTGCCGGGTTTTCTTGGGGATAGTCACTTTTTTTTTTTTTTTTTTAATCGGTAAAGATAGTTTTTATATATATATTTAAGGATAATAGTACATAGTACTCCCCACATCGAACTGAAACCAATTACAGATAACAATTTGAAATTTGAAATCCTAACCAATAACTGGTAGGCCCTTAGATACCAATCACATGATTGTGAAAAGCCCACAATTATTGAAAGCCCAAAGTCTAAAAGCCACATAACAAACAAGTCGAAGCAAAACCCTAGTCAATTAGTCTGTTTTCAGAAAAACAGTAGAACCCTAGAAACCCTTCAATGGCTGCTGCCGCCGCCGCCATCGCCAGAAATGAAATCACTGCCTCTTCGCCAGCCACCACCACCATTTTTACCACCTAGATAGATATAGACACCATCATAGACTTGATTCGGAAATCAATTGACGATTGGAACTGATTGCATCGCAACCCCCACAAAATTAAAAGCCACCAGTGTTTTTCACAATCCGCCACCGCTATCATGTACCATACGACCACCACCACGACACCCAAAGGAATCACCCTGGTCAAAAATAATATGACCTTGTAGTCGTGAAAAAGAAGAAGCAGAAGATATGGAAATGATTTTGATGGAGAAGATAAAAAAGAAGGTAAACTTTCAGATCTAAACCCCCACGAACAGGAAAGATTGGTTTGAATGATGAGGTAGAAAGCGAAAGAGTATGGATGAAATCCAAGATAAACCATGGAGACCCTCTGTAACCTTTTTGAATCCCCTGCAGACTTGTTGTTAATGGCTCCTTAACGAAAAACATTGCAAACTAAAATATTAGCTAACAAAAATCACCCTTTGAACACTGTAAAGATGGAATAATACCCCCGAGATGATAGAGAAAAGACTAGATCCGAGCAAGAGAAATTTTTTTGAATTTGGGTTTGTTTTTTTTTGGTGAGAGAGATGGAGAGGAGAGAGGAATACAGTTTTCCTTTCTCAGGTTCTTTTATCATGAGTCACTCCTCGATATTGTAAGTTAAGCATAACAGCTGTTGAGTAAGTAAATGGATCAAATTATATTATTTGTGACTTTTATTATGAGTGGATGCATGAAACAGATCCCAGGAGATATGGTGGTGAACAGTTTAATAGTGGATATGATGAATCATATGATTAACGATAGAATTTTCTCTTGTAAAGATGTCGATGATGAGAACGACAATAATCAAATATATACCATATGGGTAGTTCTGCAAACCGAGAGCAGATGAACCTCATTAAGGTGGTGTTTTAGACTATTTCTGTGAGAATCCCTAGATAGATAAATCTGGAAATACTGTGGTTACAAAATACCGCTCATTCATCTAGTATGCGAAAATAACTCCTCAAACAGCATGCGAACCTGATGACGTCACCAGATCACGAGTAAAGTGTGTAGATCTATGCGATGGTAAAAAATCCGTGCGGAAATGATGGATCCTTACGCGATATTGACGCACGTCAGATCCAAAATTAGGGGTTTTATTAGCCGTCCTACACTATGTAAACTCCTATATAAAGCGCCAAGGTGACCTTGTGCAAGGAAGACATCTTTTTGAGTGTTCAGACAAGATTTTAGGAGAGAGAAAGATTATTTGCTTCCCAAGTTAGGGTTTTCTCCCAATTTTGTATCTAAACTAAAAATTTCAATAAAAGTTCTTATGATTCTCAAGATGATTACTTAGATTGTTCATAGATTTTACTTAGGGTGTAGTTGTGAGATTTCTTGCGACTACAAATACTGCCGAAATTCTCAAGCATGTTTCCTTCGCCACCATGGCTAGCTTCCAACAGCACGTATGTGACAATTATGTGTTACCTAAGAAAGTTAGTTAATGAAATATATTACTAATCCAATTCTAGACATGCACAAATTTTAGCTACAAATTAGCGACTATGTCACTACTTTATATTTTCTCATAAAAGAGTGGTTTTAATGTTTGCAATTTGGTAACTGATTATGGCATCGATTACAATCATTCTCTAATCTTATTTTTTATTTTTCCTCTTCTTTTGTTAGGAACGAAAAGTTAGCTTTGCAAATCGGTTGGTTGAAACCCATGACCTTATATACTGTTAAAAAAAAACGTAAGTAGTTCCCTATTCAAATTAAGTTTCCCAATTTTTTGCAGGGGAAGGCAATCATATATAATTTTGAAAGAGTTTGTAGTGAAAGATAATATTGTTCCTATTGATTATCTTGAGATACAGAACATGTTGTTCTACTTATAGGAACAACTCAAGTAAAAGATAAGACTTAGCCCTAGTGACTCAAAGATAAAGATAAATCTAACACTCCTAATACACCATTTACTAAAGTAAAAGATAAAAGATATAGTTACTAAAGTAAAGACTGACTTATACTCACTACGGGAAAAACAGTAATCTACAACTGTAACTTCACAACTCGTATATTTAAGGTTGTGAAAGGTGGTATGTTTTACAACTTTTGTCAAACAAAGGTTGTCAAAGTATAAAAACGTCCAACTCTTAGGACCAAAGAGGAACAAAGAGTCGTTGATGAGAATCAAAATCACAATTTTTTGTGAAAAGAGTAGTGACCACCTTTAGACTTTAACAACTCATCTCGTTAAGGTAGTGAATAACTCTACGACAACACTTGTAAGGGTTGTTGAAGATAAAAAAATTACCTTTTGGAAAAATGGTGTTTGAGAGATTCGAAACAAGCCTACTAGGTGTTAGCACAATCCCTTAACCATTATTCCTTCCTCTCAATATTGGTAATTTTGTCCTATTTTTTTTATTATTACTATCACAACCCTTATAAGAGTTGTAAAAAAATGAAAAAAAAGAATGAGGCTCGAGGTGAGATGAGTTGAAATAAATGAAAAAAATGAAATTAAACCATATTACACGTATTGGAAATAAATGCAATAAATATTATGGAGGCTTGTGAAAATGATCAGAATACCTTATCGAAAAAAATAAATTAAATATTACGCATTTGTGAAAATGACCATATTACCCTTATTAGAAATAAGTTGACGATAAATATTATGTAAGTAGGAAAAATGACCATATTACCCTTTATCGAAAATAAGTAAAGTAAATGTTATAGACTATGAAAATGACCATATTACCCTTATTGGAAAAAGTGCAATAAATATTACGCGGACTCTAAAATGACCATAATACCCTTATAAAAATAGGTAAAGTAATGTTACAGACTGTGAAAATGACCACATTACCTTTATTGGAAATAAGTGCAATAAATGAAATCTGTCTTCATCTAACACACTATGAAAATGACCATATTACCCTTATTGAATATACACGTAATAAATATTATGGATCTGTGAAAATGACCATATTACCCTTATTAGAAATAAGCAATAAATAGTATGGAGAGTAGGAAAATGACCATATTACCCTTATCGAAAATAAGTAAAGTAAATGTTATAGATCGCGGAAAATGACCATATTACCCTTATTGGAAATACACGCAATGAATATTATGGAGATCATGCGGAAATGACCATATTACCTTATCAAAAAAAAAAAGTAGAATAAATATTATGATCGCAATGAAAATGACCATAATAAAGGTAATATGGTCATTTTCACGATCTGTAATATTTACTCTACCTATTTGGATAAGGGTAGTCGGTCATTTTTCGAGAATCAACAATATTTACTTTACTTATTATCGATAAGGGTAGTCGGGTCATTTTCATGATCTCCATAATATTTGTGACACTTTTTTCCAATAAGGGTATATGGTCATTTCACCCGATCTATAATATTTACCTTATTTATTTTCAATAAGGGTAGTTTGGTCATTTTCAGATCTCCATAATATTTATTGCACTTATTTCCAATAAAGGGTATTATGGTCATTTTCCATTGTAATATTTACTTTATCGATTTTTGATAAGGGTAGTTCGAGTCATTTTCACGGTCTAAAGTAATATTTATCGCACTTTTTCTAATAAAGGGTAATATGGTCATTTTCCACGATCTGTAAGAATCACTTCACCTATTTCGATAAGGGTAGTATAGTCATTTTCACGAGTCTCAGTAATATTTTTTGCACTTTTTCTAAAAAGGGTAATATGGTCATTTTCACAATCGGTAACATTTACTTTACTTATTTAGATAAGGGTTGTATGGTCATTTTCACTCGTCTTCATAGTATTTATTGCATTTTTTCCAATAAGGGTAATATAGTCGTTTTCACAAAGATAAGAATTACTACTACCTATTTCCAATAAGGGGTAATATGGGCATTTTCACAATCGGTAACATTTACTTTTCTTATTTCCGATAAGGGTAGTATGGTCAATTTCTTGCCTCCCATAATATTTATTGCACTTTTTTCCAATAAGGGTAATATGGTCATTTTCACAAACAAAGAACATTTACTTTAATTATTTCGATAAGGTTTATCTGGAATAATGTTTCAGAATATTCAAAGGAATCTTACCCGTAAATGGATGGATTTCATCGTTCTTATGAAATTTCTGACTTATAGTAGTCCACTGACGGCCAGGTTTCGATCTCGGAGCTAAGGTTTGCACTCAAGATGCGAGAATAGGGTTGGTTTATTGTTTCGTGGAATATTCCAAAGGAATCTTACTTGTAAATGGATGGATTCATCGTTCTTACGAAAGTTCCGACTTATAGTAGTCCAGCGACGGCGGAGTTTCGATTTCGGAGCTGTGGTTTGCATACAATATGCCAGAATAGGGTTGGTTTAATGTTTCGGGGAATATTCCAAAGGAATCTTACCTGTAGATGGATGGATTCATCGTTCTTACGAAAGTTCCGACTTATAGTAGTCCACTGACGGCCAGTTTTCGATTTCGGAGCCAGGGTTTGCATACAATATGCCAGAATAGGGTTGGTTTAATGTTTCGGGGAATATTCCAAAGGAATCTTACCGGTAGATGGATGGATTCATCGTTCTTATTAAATTTTGGACTTATAGTAGTCCACGACGGCCAGGAGTTTCGATCTGGAGCTAAGGTTTGCATACAATATGCCGGAATAGGGTTGGTTTATTGTTTCGTGGAATATTCCAAAGGAATCTTACTGTAAAATGGATGGATTCATCGTTCTTGAAAGTTAGACTTATAGTAGTCCACGGGACACTGAGTTTCGATTTCGAAGCCAAGGTATCGTACATTATGCGCATTATGGTTTGTTTAAGGTTTGGGGATATTATGAAGGAATCTTACTCAGTAAATGGATGGATCCATCGTTGTTACCAAGTTTGAGACTTATGTAGTCCACTCGACGGGGTTTCGATCTTCGAGCCAAGGTATGCATACATTATGCCGAATACGGTTTTGTTTAAGGTTTGGGGGATATTATGAAGAATCACCAAAGGGGGAACCCGAGGAAAATGAATGTTGGGGTTTGAAAACAAATCGACTTGACTTCAATGGCTTAAGCCTATTATTTAGGCTTGATTTTTGTAACCAAACACAATTGCACTACAAAATAGAAGATTTTTCGATTTTTATCAGGCTTGCCAAATTTTAAGTCTCTGTACAGAAGCAATACGTAACTGACGAAGTACA
>JAJJWW010007973.1:0-18138 GCA_023531295.1 Papaver armeniacum
GGACCATTGTTTTTTTGGGGGACCACACATTTTGGGGGTAAGACATTAGAAGTGAACTAGGTCACCCTTATCTAGATATTTATATTAACGCCAAATTACCCTCCCGATTAATTTTGGGAATGATTAGTTGTTACTAATAGTTAGTGTGATTAGTGGAATGATTTAATAACATTTGAGATTAAAATCCTCGTATTTTTAAAAAGAAGTAGAATTATTGAGAGAGAAAAGTTAGAGAAGATGAAGAACACAAACATGGAAAATAAAACTTTTTTGAGTTCACTAATCTAGACTATTCAAGTGATGATTCAATTGATGATGCTCAATCGAATCTTCATCTTCATCTCCTTCCTCTCTTAGAGTATATGTCAATCTTCAGCAATGATCCGATATAAATTATTTCTTAGATGGTGAATGTATTCTTCCCCAAAGCCAATATCAAGTGATGGTGAAAACGATGGATTTTACCAACCACAACCTGGGTGAAGCTATTTTGAGTATCCTATGTATCTCGAAACTTAGATAATGTTGGTTGAATTGGTCAAAATTTTCAAAAAAATGTGAATTTTTAGAGTAGATTTGGCCTTGTTCTAGTTAGATCAGAGTGAAGAACATATAACCGAACTCATCCGCAAGTGTAGTTCGGTTAGCATTTTTCTAAAACACGCAGTACCTGAACTCTTCATTAATTGGAGGTTTTTTGGAGTTCGGTTAACGTACATGTTACCGAATCTCAGAATAGGATTGATGTTATGTTCGGTTTGCCTGAAATGTAACCGAACTCCCGTAGGTACATTAGTTTGATTAGGTTGTAACTAATAGACTAACCGAACTTGGTACGTAAAATAAGATTACACATTAGTGTACAAAGTTCTGTTCTTTCTGCAAACTTCATACCAACCAATATCTAACCTAACTCACGTGTACAAAAAATTTGATTTATGTTTACGTGAAGTCTGGTTAGTTGATCAATCAATTGACAAACTGAACTTTGAGTTCGATTTTCCATATCGGAAATCATCATGTAACCGAACTTAGGTCCATAAGTCAGTTGGTATAAACCTCATGTCAACCACAACTAACCGAACTTATGTACAATAAAATTTTGATTTAAGTATCGTAAAGTTCGGTTATTGCCAACGGTTGAAAAACCGAACTTTGAGTTCTGTTTTCCTGGAGTAAAATGTATGATGTGAATCCTAACTTATTTCGATTGCAACTGATGTCGCTTCTATTTCTTGTAGATTGAATGTCAACCTATACCAATGGATAATCAACCTTCCAGTTGGCATGTCGCTTGAAGATACATCTAATCGCTTATGTCAATGATTTGGTTTTTGACTTAAACTATTGATGTGAAGAATCGAGCTCGAGAACATGCCAGAAAGCCATGTGCGTATCAGTTTTGAATGGAAAAGAAAGCCAAACTCGTTTTGAAATGGTTTATGAGAGAAGTGGAGATCCCAAATGTTAGTCACAGAAGATAGGGTTGTGTATAGAAGGAAAGACGACGAGGAAGAACGCGAGCGCGCTCAAAGAAAATTAAATGTCCGTTCCACTAGTATTTAGTAAGTGCAAAAAGAATGGATGGGTTCTATCTATGGATAAGGTGAGTAGGTCATCCCATAAACACCCTCGTCCGATGATCTCAAGGACATGCAGTGGGCCGCAAGGGCTTACCTCTCTGAAATGGAGAAAATAGCTAAATTTAGGAGAATGGAATTTCACCACTTAACATGCTTCGCTTACTAAAGGATGATAACAAGGATAATGTATCATCTTGACGATTATCTACAATGCAATTGAGACAATTGAAAGGAATGATACTGAAGGATAGACAAGTGATGCAACAACTGTTTTTTTACGCTAAAGAGAAAGGCTACGCGGTTCAGAAGAAGGTAGGTACTGGGCAGACTTGAAATAACGTCATCTCTTCATTAGCGATCCGAAGAGTGATCAATTGGTCTAAACCCTTCCATCAAGTTCTATAATGGATTGCACTACAAGACTAAACAAATACGAGATGCCACTGTTGAACATTGTTGATCGACTGAACTGGTCACCCTTCATCGCTGCTTTTTTGTTTTCAGAAGATGAGCAAGAACCAAGTTACACTTGGGCGCTACAACAAGCTTGAAGGCCATATACACGAGATGATGATATCCCGAGGTTATAGTGACTGGACAACGATGTAGCATTAATGAACGCAATAGAGAGAGTCTTCCCATTAGCACATAATATGCTTTGTCACGTTCCATATATGGTATAATGCGATGAATATGCAAGTTTCAAATTTGTCCACCAAAGAGGAAAGCTACTTGAAGAGATTAGCAAGCCACCTGGAAGATGAACAAGTGGATGCAAAAGAGGAAATTCAATATACAATACACTATAAATCACGCTAAATGGGTTGCTTTCTGTAGTGAATGGGAGTCATTGACTTGGTCTCTCACCTGAAGAGTATAGACCTAAATCTTGCAAGCATTTGTTTAACATCGGTCTAGCCCCAAATATACCAAGGATATTGTAACGTATGTGGTTAAGCAATGGTTGGAACCGCACAAAGAGCGCTTCGTTTATGCATTTGACAACCACCATAAACACTTTGGGAATCAGCTGACAAGTTTGGTAGAATCCAGCTCACCACCCAGTCAAGAAAATCTTTCGATGTGTCGATAATTTTGTGATTGTGTTTAACGAATGCGAGAATTACTTCATCCGCTGAGGATTGATAGGAATTAAAGGGAAGTTCCAAAAAGCCGATCATGAAGTACAAAAGATTGTAGACAAGGTGGTAACATCAAGAATATGAAGTGATCTACGGTGCCAAGCGGACTCCATTATAACGCTTAGAGACTCCAAAAATAGGCTAAAATGAAAACTGAAAGTATCTCTTTCCAAACGAGGAGTGTGACAAGCCACGGCGGTAAGCGGATCCGTGAGCCAGGTCGGATGCAAATTTTTGTAAAAACTGGGCTCCAAGTCCATCAGCAATTAATTGCATCTATTTGCAAGATTTTGCATCCCATCAAGATTTATGGCTCCTTGGCCATTAGCTATTAATTTTGTTCCGTATGTTTGTAGATATCTTAGAAATTGTTAAGTTGATTGATGTATGGACTTAAAAGTTAACAGCGCATGGGTAAGCAGAAGTCTTTGTTAAATCAAATTGTGTGTACGTGTGGATTACAATGAATTCTTTATGCTAATCTTAATTTTGATTAATTTGCATTTATTAAAATATAAATTACCAGGATCCAAGAGAGAGGTTAGGTTTCAATAGAGATTTGAATTACACAAGTTGCACGCATCATGCATCTATCATGAATGTTTGGTTGAGCACTAGAGCAATAGTTACTGATGCTTAAAGAAAATATGTAGATGGAAAAATCAATTTTTGTGATATGCCAAGTGTCTAAAATTGCCTAGAAAGCCAGTATAATTATGCCCCTCTAAATTTGTTGAGATGAAGGTTTATGGTATTCCACGTAGTTTAAGGAATATAGAGATATGAATTTTTCCATCTATGCCCTTGATAAAAATTTTCGAACATTAATAGTTATCGCATAAAAATATATATAGTTCAAAAAATGCAGTTACTATTGGTTTTGTGGAAAATATAAAACCTTCCAAGTATTAAGACTTGAAAATACCTGAAACCTTCAAATAAAGTGAGACGAAGGGATTAATAAAGATATTTTGTAAAAGCGTCCAGAGTTTAATATGTTGTGCATGGAACATCGGTTGATGCATTAGGGTTGCGACTAACGAAGACATTAGAAAACCATCAATTGACCTTTGTATTTTGCCAAACGCACCGACCAACGATTGGCCGATATCGACCATTTGTATATTGTCAAAGGTTTTATTTTTGCCACCAAATTATCACCCAAATACTCTTCCCAATCTAATCGGTCATCTCAGCGACAACTATATTCCACAAACTCACCACACAACACCCATACAATATGGGGCGATATTCTATCAGGTTAAGTTGTTAAGCTGGATAAGAGGCGATGTCATTTAACCAATTTCATTTTGTAGGAAAATAGACGGGTCAAAGTCAATTTACGACCCCAATGTAACCTGCAGATGTTCAACGATCCAAATCATAATTATGCAAGCTAAATCGAGCGTATACGTATTGATGTATTAGTCACGTTGTTGCAATCCTTGCACTCTATTACATGACTTACATGTAGTCTCACATAGGTTGACCATATTAGGCTCACCATGTTAAGTAATCAAATTTGTTAAAAGGACTATGATGTTGTACTTTTCAAGTAAAACACCATTAATTAATTTTCTCATCGAGTGATTCAATTTTGAGGACTTCTCAGTATCATTCTAAGTATCTTTGAAATATGTTTTTGTAGAGAAAAGGTCACCTTATTTGTTTATTCATCATCGTTATCACCATTACGTACTAAACTAGACTATTTATAATTCACTGACATGGATCCATTTATTCTTTTGATTTTCTATATTTGATCTTCATTAACGAAGTTGGTTTTAAACTAATCAGGGATAAATATTGATGAAATCAAATCAAGTGACGAATAATTTTTTTCTTCAAGATATATTTTTTCTGAATTGTGCGTCTCAAATATAAACCAGATTCTATTAGTTGATGTTACCGGGTGCTTTTTGATGTTGTAGAAAATAAATATGAATGATATAAGTTAATTGTTGTATAATTGATTAAGTTGTAGTCTTTTAAACGCATTGTTAAGTATGTATACATAAGACTATAAGGAAAGGTTGAACCATATCTGAGAAGTTTGTTTGAGAAAACAGAGTTCTGGCTATAAGTGTACATAAAACTAGAAAATCATAAATTGTATGAATCATAAAACGTATAAAGGACTCTACATTGTTTCCACAAAATCAAGTGACAAATATTATTTTTTTCAAAATATATTTTTTTGAACTGTGCGTCTAAATATAAACTCGATTCTATTAGTACATATGTTACTAGGTGTTTACGGATGTTATAAAAATATGGGTACAGAATTATATAAGTTAACTATTGTATAATTTACTAAGTTGTAGTCTTTTTAATGCATTGTTACAAAAAAAAATGACTATAATGAGAGGTTGAACCGTAGTCGAAATTTGATTGGAAAGAGTTTCAAGCTATGACGTGGACATAAAACTAGACAATTTCCCTAAATTGTAAGAATCATAAACGAGCAGAGGACTTCTACATTGTTTCTAAGATCAAACGTCCTCCAAATTCATTTAGAATTTCATGTATACTCAAACATAAAACTTACAACCCGGAGTCAAAACATACCGTATAAAACAAGAGAACAACAAGGTTTACGATACATAAACCTAACGAACAAAAAACAAAGATTACATATTACAAATGGTTGAAGATCGAGAAACAACAATAAGATATGAATTTGAGAACAATAAAAAAATAAAAATATCTATACGACCACAAGATAATTAAAATTTCTAATAAAAACCTCATAATAGATGAAGAACATATCATTATCATCAAACCGACATTAACAAATCTTAACGGAAAAACCATTCAAACGGATTACTTGGACACACCATAAAGGGCCAAAAGAATCGATAACAAAAAAATACAATATTTCTTTGAATTATGATTAGTATAGTAAATACGAGATAATCGGGTGAAACAGATCCTATTGAGCAATATAAATCTAAGATGAAATGAATTAAATATCACTACAAGATGGACAAATTTATGGACAACTATAAGAGAACATAGAATCACGAGCTGAAAAGGTTTATATAATATCTAAAATTAGACAAAGATTATGGTATTACATTTTGATTCTTAGCCTTTGGAAGGCTTTGAAGTGATCGACAAGAAAGATTAGAATCCAAGAACTGAAAAACCGAACGTGACAAGTAGAAGGCTTGAGGATTATTTTCTTGGATAAAGACTTCAAAGAAGATGGAGTCGATGATCGCGTGATGAAAAGCAACTAAAGAAGCATCTTGTGACATTAAAAAGGTAACAGTTTTTATTTTAGGAATATTTATAAGTTATCAATTGTATAATTGACTAAGTTATAGTACGTATTTTGAAGAACTTGGATACATTAACTAAGTTATAAACTTATAATGTTTCTTAATGTATTATTACAAAGAAATAAAGTATGTCACTTAAATTTAAAATGGGAGAGTTGAGGCCAGTAGTAAGGCCTGATGATACCTAGTAGCTAAAATAAAGTATCGCATTTTCGATGACTAGGTGCCTCTCATGGACTTGTTGAATACTTCTTCCTTTAGGATTTCCAAATTCTTGGCTAAAATTGTTGTGTACCTAGCCCAAAAGGTTACAAAATCCACCCTTACGGAGGATTGGACGTCTAACTCGGGTTTCAGCATTACCATGCTTTGGTGATTGCCAAATCTTCGTTTGAATCAAATGATGTCATTTCTTTGTATGTGGAGGTATGAAATGAGTAGTTGTGGAGTATATGGGGTGAGGGGGAATAAGATCAATTTTGGGGCAAATGGGGTCAAGGGTGAGGTCTCTATTTATAGAGAAAGTCCCCTAACATTTATTTTTTTGAAAAACATGAAATAATTTGGCATAATCGGTCTTCAGAAGGTATATAACCCGATTGTGTTTTATGCCACCAGGAATCAGTCTTTTTTGTGACCAACATAAACCGATTAAAGACATGTAAAAAAATTGAATTTTCACCGAAACTAATCGGGGTTTATATATATTCATATGTGACCGATTCTAGGTTGAAAACATCCCCAGGGAAAAATAGCTTGAATAGTCGGTTTATATATATGCATATATGACGATTCTAGCTTGAAAAACATTCAGGAAAATAGCTTGAACAATCGGTTTATATATATGCATATGTGACCCGATTCTAGCTTGAAAAACATACGGGAAAAAAATAGTTTGCCAATCAGGTTTATGTTGACATATCGAGTGAATGATTGTTGCAACACATAATTATAATTAAAACTTCAAGTGCATTAAGTTGAACAAACCTTAAAAGAGTGTTAAGAACTTAAAAGAGTTGAACATAGATCATCCAAAATACAAACCTTAAAAGAGTGTTAAGAACTTAAAACATCCACAAGTCTTATAAACATAAACTTTTAATATCTAAAACTTAAACATAAAAACTTAAAGTGCGGAGCACCAAAGATCATCACCACTTGGGAGCATTTGCAAGACCAACCATAAGCCGGAAAGACTATCACCAAGATCAGCATCATTAGAGCACTCGCTTGTGCTTGAGCCATTTGTTCCCACATACCTTCCATTTCTACATGGAGCTCCTCTCGGTGAAATCATGTTTCTCCTCATCCTAGTGAACCTCATGACTTTCATAAAGCTCCTCCAAAGTGCAAGCTTCCCAATCAATGCGAGGGCTTGTTCAAGATGGGTCTCACGCCCATGTGCAAAACTTATAAAG
This sequence comes from Papaver armeniacum, assembly GCA_023531295.1. NCBI lineage: Eukaryota > Viridiplantae > Streptophyta > Magnoliopsida > Ranunculales > Papaveraceae > Papaver > Papaver armeniacum. The sequence continues at coordinate 7,428 of JAJJWW010007973.1, forward strand.
CAGGCTTCTTTCTCGGCACTCGTTGTGGTTTTCTAAGGATGTCCTCAATGTGAGCTCTCGAGTAAAAGCTAGGTGTGTGAGAAGTCCATATCTACATAAAACAAAAAAACAAACTGAAATTGACAATCAACAATCGGTACATAATCATACATATGTGATCCGATTAAACTACAAAAACATATAGGCCTGCGAAACATTATGTAATCGGTTTTATGTGGTACATATATAAAACCATTTGAAAAGGAATACGAAGAGTCAAACATAATCGGTAAATTATCGAGGCACATAAAACTCGGGTGTAGGATCGCATAACTAAAAAAGAAAAAAATGTTTACAATCGGATTATTCTAAAGCACTTATAAACCGATTCTCGTGATGTATTTTCATATTTCGTTTCTAACCTAAAATCGATTGATGTTGATCATCATATAAACCGACATCAGGCATGCTATTCATGGCGAAACCAAAACCTTAATCGGTTTTATTCGATATGTCAACATAAACCGATTCTAGATGTAATCGTAGATTTTGATTTTGAAATTTGAAGATTTAAACATGTAAATCAATCATAAAAATTTTGGTTTTGTGGCCCCAATTTAGCCAAACATTTTTTTTTCCCTTTTATGATTGATTTACATGACGGATAGACACGAAACTGCTGAACCGTCTGTGAAACCTCTAGAGTGAAGTCATTGTAATCCCTAATCCTTAATCTCCAATGAGCAACACTCATTTTTAAGAAAATCAAGTCATGGTTCACCTTCTTTTTGCAGCCTTAAGATTAGAAAATTTGATACCAACTACAAACAGCTGAGTTGATTTTGACTTTGCTATCATCTATCTTTTAGCACATCAGCAATGCCTCCTCTTCCTTTAAATGATCTCCATGAGTGGGTTTCTTCCAAGCAATGCCTCACTCTTCCTTGAAATGATCTCCATCAAATGCTTCGATATGCCCATTGTACTGCTTTGGCCACTTACTTGCGCCTTTATCGACTTCCCAACAAACCTTCTTTAGAACACCCTTGTTCAACATTACCACCAGCACTAGAATACCACCCGTTATTGTTACTTGGGAAAATCAGGTTATTTGTCGCATACTAAAATGTAGGAATAGCTGCCAAGTGCTATCTGAAAATTGACGGTTCATTTTTTTTTTTTTTTGACGGTTCATTTCAGTCTTAAACAAATGCTCCAAAGTAAAATCCATTTCCCCGGTAAAGTAAATAAATGCCAAAGGAGAGGGAGAGAGAGATAGAGGCATTTCACTTACTCTCGCAGTTTCTTCCATTATATCCCATCTCCTTCACATGACTAAGTTTATCCCATCTCCTTCACCATGACTAAGTTTCTCTTACTTTTCAATCAAGTGAAGTAAAGTTGTGCATGCAAGCCATATCTTAAGCAATGGAACAAAATCGGTTCCGCTCTGGGGCCGGTAAGAATTTTTATACTCCCTCCGTTCCGATTTCTTGGAGCGTTGTAGAATTTTCACGGATATTAAGAAATATCGTGAGAGTAAAATCTTTCCAATAATAATATATTAATTCTACTTAAAGAATTAAATAACCTAGTTTTGTGTTTCTAAAATAAGTGAAAAGTTATCTATCCCCATAGTTATGTACTTGATGTACAAGATTGAGTATATATCCTCCATGGGGTAGATTTAAAATTATAGAGTAATTATTTTTGTGTTGATTACCATGAGAATTAATTCTCTAGTGTGATTCCAAAGCAGGGGTAGATTAGTGAAAATTGGGAAAAAAAACTAAAACGATCATCTAATTTGGAACTCTAAAGAAACCCAAAAAAAGCAAGTAAAATGGAACGGAGGGAGTATAATTTTTAGAAGGTTTCAAGGTATTTTTAGGTGTTAAAATATCTGTTTGCATTGCATGTGAAATTGTAAATCACGAGAGAAGCATGACTATAAATTGGCACTGATTTTGCTAAGATTACAGATATATGGAAAATGTTTAGTGGTGTAAACTAAGCTCTATAGAATTGATATTTTTCATTTCTTAATATTGCGTATGCAGGTTCAGGGCTTCCAGATTATAAGAATTGTTTGAATAAATATGCACAGCAATCAGCTATAGCGTTACCTGTTTATGAGACTGTTCGTGAAGGGTTTAGATGTACTGCCTATTTGGACGGAGAAGCTTATAGGGCAGTTAACACATTTGGGAATCCAGAGGATGCAGAGTAGGATGCCTCGAAACTGGCCTTAGAGTCTATTGCGAAGAAGATAAAACAAGAAAGTATTTCCATAATTAACAACGTGTGCTGTATTTCTCTCTTTTGTTACATTGGTTTTGCATACTTTGTTTGTGCCTTCCAGGACTCGGTATATTGCAAATCCATCCTCAATGAGTACGTAGCCAAGATGAAACTGCCATTACCTACATATAAAACCACCCGACTGGAGCTTCTTGCCTTCATCTCTTCTGTAGTATTTGATGCAAAACTTACATTGGTCATCTTTCCAAAAACAAGAAAGATGCATAACAGTTAGCAGCTCGCGAGGTTATGAATTCTATACTAGGTATATATGTGTGCTATAAAAAATCTATTAGCTTGCGCGGATGGTTCCATATTCTTTCTTTCTGTTGCTTAATAGTTGTCCTTATTTTGTTTGAATTTTGTGCAAAATTCAATGTCTTTCTTCAAGTGTTTGCAATTTTTTGACTTGCCATCATGATCAGTGTAAGTACACTTATTTATCTCCCTCACCATGTGTACTAGCAAAGCCCACGTGGAGGCCACGTCATAAAAGTAGATGACACAATAGGGGCATCCATAGGATCTAGACGGCGTGCCATCTTTTGTCAAGCTCAACGGTCGAAGATGAAGGGTGTCGACAAAGGAAGATATCTCCCACATAACACCCAAGAACTACTTTCTTGTTCACTTTACCTCATCACGAGGTGAGGGCATAATCAGCAGTGGGGAAGGTCCACTGACACGGACGTGACAGAGAAGCCCGACACCGCCGGCCTTGACTGGACCGCCTAACCACTGCATTTAGTCTTTGCTCGGAGGCACGTATCGGATAGTGGAGAGAGCGAGGGCGGGTCAAAGATAATGAACATAGAACATTAGAAGGCGCGGAATGACAAGGAAGTCCGCGGGCTATGTAGAATCACAAGAAGATAAGATCTCAACAACTCTTTCCAAGGACCCACCTAAATTAGATGTATATATATGTCCCTTCCAAACATGAAAAAGAGGAGGACACTCAGGAGAACCAGAGAATAGGAGAGAACTAGAGAATAGGAGAGATCAGAGAGAAGTAAGTATGAACATCAACCTATGGGTTGATAAACACAAAGTCTCACACTATTCTTGTAACCATTTACCACATTTGAATACCCCAGCATCGTGGGTATTCACTATGTCAGTCTCCACGCAGATCGCCGGCGATGACATGGAAGATCACAACGATCCGTGGTATTCACAAAGTCTTCCAGGACATTGAGGATGACATGGAAGATCACACCCATCCTTTGATCCTCACTTTGCCGTAGGAGGATGCAACATAAAGAAAATCCTCATTGATGGAGGGAGCTCGTAAATGTCTGTTTACGATACCTTCAAGCGTATGGAGCTTAATGACGAGCAACTCTTGACCTCGCACTATACCATCATGGGTTCAATGGCATGGCTCAATGAAGCCTCTCGGGGATATTATTTTGCGAGGTGGGCCGCGGGTCCCATGAAAGTGGGCGCTCGCGGTGTGGGAACACGCCTTCACCCTACAATGCCATTATTGGACGAAAATGGGTCCACAAGCTTAAGGGAGTCGCATCCACCTACCATCAATACCTTAGGTTTCCTACTCCTTTAGGGGTAATGGAGATCAGGGGTGATCAAGTTTCCGCAAAGGAATGCCAGGCAATGCAAATACAACTCAACAATGAAGAAGATGAGAAAAGAAGAACTGCAGGGCTCGGAACAAGGCAACATCCAAAGACAAAGCCATCAATGAATACTTGGAAGGAACCTCAGGGAAAAGCTTGTCCAAGGGGAACTCCATAGGAAACACGGAAGCATCAACATCAACTGCTAACTAGGATGCTCTCGCGAACAAAGAATCCGAGCCTACCAAATAGCAATTAAAGAAAGTTCCTCACCTGGGGGAACCAAAACCCACATTCACATCCTTGGAAGCGGTGAAGGAAGTTAACATAGGAACGGAGGAGAATCCAAAGAAGATCAAGATAGGAACTCTAATGGACGAAGAACGCGAAGCCTCGCTGGTGAAACTACTAAAAGAATACGCGGACATCTTCGCGTGGAAACTATCCGACATGCCGGGAATAGACCCGAAAACTGTACAACATGAGCTGCGCATTAAACCTGGCACACTCCCGGTAAGACAAAAGATACGAAAGGTGGCTACGGAATATCACAAAGCCGTAGAAACGGAGCTGCGAAAGCTGTTGGAGGCTGGTTTCATAAAAGAAGTCAAATATCCTACTTGGATCTCTAACATGGTAATAGTACCATAGAAGAATGGTGGGGTCAGAATCTGCATCGACTTCACCAACTTGAACAAAGCGTGCCCCAAGGACGATTTATCCACTACCCATCATTGATCAACTAGTCGACGCTGGTAGAAGGATACGAAGAGCTATCATTCATGGAATGGATACTCCGGGTACAATCAACTATTTTTAGCAGAAGAAGATCAGCAACATACGGCATTCTACACACCCCACGGCCTATATTGCTATGTGAGGATGCCTTTCGGACTCCGGAACGCGGGAGCAACATACCAAAGGATGGTCGATGCTATTTTTAAGCCATGGATTGGCAGGACCTTGGAGGTCTACGTTGATGATATGCTCGTAAAAAGCGAGATTGAAGAAGAACCATCACCAAGACCCGAGGGACATTTTGAAGCTATGAGAGAACACAATATGAAGGTAAACTGAAAAAGTGCACCTTCGGAGTAACATCCGGAAAATTCCTTGGGTATTGGTGACAAAAAGGGGCATTGAAGTAGATCCCGCAAAAATCCGAGCCATAGTAGACATGCCATCCCCAAAAGAACCTAAAGAAGTACAAAAACTCAATGGATCCCTATGGCTCTAGGAAGGTTCATCTCGAGGTCCTCGGATAAATGCAAACTCTTTTTCAACATACTAAAGAAGGGGACGAAATTTGAGTGGGTTTGAGAATCTGAAGCCTTCCTAGGCATCAAACAATATCTAGCGGAGATCCATCATCCTTCAGAAACTCCGACCGCGAAGTCTTGGCATTATACATCGCAGCAAACAGACGATGCGGTAAGCGCTAATCTTGAGTGGGACCACACAAAGGAGGAGCGACCAATCTACTATGTCGGCAAGACCCTGAATTCGCGGAAAGAAACTACACAAGAATCGAACAAAGCGGATTTTAGCCATCATATGGTCTACCTTAAAGGCGAGGACGTACTTAGCAACACATGACATACGTATCCATGTCGAGCACCTTGAAGCAATCCTCAAAGGCGGGAAAGGTAGGACGCATAGCAAAATGGAGCACGTACCTCGACCAATTCAACATCCACTATGAGCTTCAACACTCTCGAAATCGCAAGTGTTAACGAGACTTCCTAGCGAGACCTACCTACGGACAACGAAAAAAAGTGCGCATACAAGGATGGAGGGTCATGGGCGAGAAATAGAAAAGCAAAAAGAACCAAATAATATTCTTGAACCAAGTAAACCCACGACAATGGGAGGTCTTTGTCGACGGCTCCAAAAATAAAGAGGGCGCGGGGATAGGCATTATCATCACCACACCCCTTTGCTGGGATAGGATCGTGTAACGCATTCGGATTGGAATTTGAAGGCCATACAAATAACATCGTAGAATACGAAGGAGTGGTCCATGCTCTCCGCTTGGTGAAATGGGGATACAAGAAGTGCGGTTGACAAGTGACTCACAACTAATCATACGACGAGATAGGCTACGAATACAATGTATGTGAGACACTAATGGCATACATGGCTCTAGTGCAAACGTTGGTTTCCCGAGATACCAAAAATCAAGTTCGAAGCATTACAGTAGGAAGGAGCTCGGCACGCGGATGCCTTGGCATACATATCAGCCATGCTCAAAGAAAAGGGATGTCAAAGCAATCAAGATAACAAGGGTGTACGAACCATCCGTCAAACCCCAAAGAGATGTGCGCGGCTAACCAACGCAAGCCTAGGGAGGAAGATATCTCGGCGATGATATCGGAGAGCACATAATCGGCTGACTTCGGTAACGATGACATCATGCGACAAGCGGATGGGGACGACGATTACAGTCGGGAAGAAGATTGGAGAATCGAAATCCATTCTTTCCTTGAGAAGGAAACTCCCAGGACACCAAAAGGCTAGGAAAGTACAATCCCAGGCGAGGGGATGTACGAGCTAAGAGACGGAACCTTATGAGAAAATCATTCCTCGGGCCACCCCGACCACCTGCTGTCCGTCCGAGGGACATGCCATCTTGAAAGACATCCATAGAGGAGCGGGGAATCACAGCGGAATGAGGTCCCTTGCGGATAAGGCAAAGACACAAGGCTACTGCGGCCAACCATGATCAGAGACGCGACGTAATGGCGCAAGGTGCGAGGAATGTCAAGATTTGGCGAGACAGATCCACACCCGGCCATAAAGTTAAACTCTGTGGATAGTCCGTGGCCCTTTGCAAAATGGGGTATCGACATAGTGGGCCCGTTCGTATCGGGCGGGAAAAGAAGATTCCTAATAGTGGCAACGGATTACTTGACAAGTGGGTAGAAGCGAAGGCAGCAAGAATTCGTGATTCGATCGCGTCTTTACTTTTATTTTTCAAAATATCATTTGCGGGTTTGGCATCCCCGAGAGATAGTTTTAGACAACGGTGCTTATTTTGCAAGGAAAGAATATCGACTTGTTCGACACTTTCAAAATTCGAAAAAACAAATCCACCCCCATATACCCACAGGCAATGGACAAGCGAAGCCCACGGAGCAAAACTTTGGCACTTATCCTTAAAAAACAACTAGACGAGTACAAGGGGCGGTGGTGTGAACAATTACATAACGTTACGTGGGCATACGGAACAACTCGAAAGATCGGCTACGGGAGAGTCCCGTTTTTACTCACGTATGGATCAAACCCGGTAATCCCCACGGAAATTCTACTACCAACAACAAAAAGACGAAGCATGGGAAAAAGAACCTCACCACGGACATGATGTTGGAAAAGCTCGACGATCTCGAAGAAAGGGGAGAAGCGGCACTTGCAAAGAATGGAAAACTACCAAAGCGAGGCTAGCCGAGAGAATATAACAAAAAAGTGAAACTTAGGAATTTCGTAGAAGGGCGGTATGTGTTAAGGACCATTCCCCAATACCAAATGAGAAAATAAAGGGGAAAATTAGCACCAACTTGGGGAGGACCCTACGTAATACACGACATCGCGGGAAATGTCTCTTACTATCTGCGTAATTTGAAAGGGGAAATCCTCATGCATCCGTGGAATGCAAAATATCTCAAGCCATACTACCCGTAATCTATCACCTGCGTATGCATTTCAGAAGAAGAAAATTGACTTACAAGTCCACATGTTTCTATCTCCGATGAAGAGTAACGCGCCTTAACTTTCAATCAATCCGACTTTCGTCTTCAAGTGTCATATTCTATTCATTACCCACACGCATTTCAATTTATTCAAAACCCACAACCTATACCATATGAGACACATGTATATACTACTTACACACCCATCCGTACATAGGAAGATCAACCAAGGAACGTAGTATGAATGTACATTTAAAACCATGTCACATCTTAATAAAATATCGACACCATCGTTACCCCGTGGATGTAGGCCTTAGGGCCGAACCACGTAAATCATTATGCAATTACAATTATTAAGGCTGGCATTATACTTTAATAAGAGGAATGTCCCGCACAAAGCGTGGATCATACCCACTGCAATACATCGGGTAATATCCTGCGCAAAGCATACACATGCAATCTCTCGGAACTCCCGTAAACGTCTATAAGTGTATGACCAGGGGTGACTTCCTGAACGGGATACCCGAGCAATATTACAAGCCGAGAACTCAATGGAGTATATCCTTGAGCGTCGGCCGAGATCCCCACCCGTTCGTAAATCCTCAGCCAAGGAATTATTGGACGGGGTGCAAGCGTCACAAGACAATTCGGGGATATCAACCTACGGAATTGCACGAACAATACACTTTCTCAAATTCGAGGTTCAACATCCTTAGATTACAAACACTATGGAATTAATCATTATATTAACTTGATTTGTAAAGCCGATAGATGCGAATTCAACAAAATTCAAAGTCATATTTAAACGCTAAAGTTTGATCTAGTACACAGCAGTTGATTACAAGCCTAGCAAGAAAAGTAGCAAAAACGCCAAAAAGGATAAGCAACTGAGATCAATCCCTAGCATACTAGCTATGATCTACTGAGAAGGAGCATTATCCGCGGGTTTGTCCTTCGACACGAGGAACACTACCGCCGGAGGAGGGGCCAAGAACTGAAGGGAGAGCACGGGCACGGGGACGCCGAGTATAATTCTTGTTTAGCACATGGTTCTTCTTGAGATCCAACTCAATCTCACCAAGAGTCCTGTTAATCTCTTCTGCCAATCGCTGAGCCACAGGCATATGGCTACACTCTTCATCTCACGACTTGATTTAGGGAAGTGGAAAGATGGTCCACCTTTGATTAGCTTGTTCGAGCGTTTTCCTCCTGAGACAAGGCCGGACCTCACGATGGTAATTGACTTGGCCCTCCAATTGAACTACCTTAGCCTGAGCTTCGGCAAACTTGCCATCCGCAGCTCGAAGCTGTCCTTGGAGCTCTGCGGATATTAGAAAAGGAAAATTATAACAAATACAACACAAAGCACACTCGATGTAAAGACGTATACCTTCACAATGATAAACCGCGAGTCCAGGTAGCCTGCCCGGCATAATCATATTCATTTGATAACCTATCATAATACCTGCAGAAGATTATGAGCATCTTTGACTTCGCGCTTAGGTCATCTCGAAGCATCGAGTTCGAATGATATCGATTAACCTCATCATTCTTCGATTCCAAGCCCTTGTTAAGACGATACATAGTCATCTCTAAGTTTTTCTCATACTCAACTTTGACGGGCCACATCGGCTCGAGACACGGATAAAGCATTACTAAGAGCGCGATTCGCCCTAGCGTCATCTCTTTCCTTGGCAAGACGTTGCATATAGCCCGCACATCGAGGATGAGAAGAGCGCTTGCCGCAATTCTTCTTCCATGACATTGAGCTTAATTTCTAGAGCGGAAATCACCACGGGCTTTCTCAAGATTATCAGCGTCCATAAAAGAGCCCCGTTGAATAAATGACGGTCATGGTTATTTTGGTTTTGCAGATCTACCAAGTAAAACTTTTCTTACGCCATTCTTCTACCATAGCATTATGGACATCCGCCGAGCATTCCATTTCATTGATTCACTCTTGAGTTTTTCAACTAACTCAAAGAATACGACCTTTTTGACGAATTCTCTCACCCGAAGCCACATCAACTCAGGGATTCCACCCCTTTGAAGATAGTATAGCGGGAGGGGGAAGAAGAAGATAACTTTCAGAACATATAAGGAACATCTAATAATCAAAGAGAAGGAGATGCGGACACAGGAAAATAGATGAAGAATTCTTCTTACCACCTTTAACACGCCCTTGACCAAAGCTAGCTCGAACGCGGCTTGCCTCTTCCACGTCCTGCTGCTCCTTGCGCTTAAGCAGACCCTTCAGCTCTGCTATTTCCTTATCTTTAGCAGAGGTCGCAGCTTCAACACTCGAAAGCACCTCTTCACGATGGCGGAGTTTTGCTTAAATCTTGAGAGACTTAGCCTTGAAGAGCGGTAAAGATTATGGTTGCGTCTCCTCTCTCATCATCTATTAATCAAAAGGAAATTAGTTCACATAACACACCTAAGTAAAATCAGGATAGAGAGAGCGCGGGCAAACCTCCAATAACATTCTTTGGGGATAAGCTGTCTTGGTACCCATCGGCAATAGCCATCATGCAATGACAGAGGGGAGGATTCACCACGGGATCAATCCATGGCACAAGATTCTTGTCCTCTCCATCTACCACTTCCTCAGAGGTTAGCTCCATATGCCTGCGAGTAAAAGAGTCCGAACTCTTTTCCCCTTCAATCACGAGCTGGATGCGACACGACAAGCAAATGTTTCTTTTTAAGCCAAGCCAAAAAAGATCGCGCTATTCCGCTGTTAAAGACCGTGAGAATCATCTCGAGGAAGAATCGAGGAATTCCACCAAGTAAAGCACCAGTATTACCTTGCACCAAAGCCCCGCCAGCAGCGGAGGAAGCGCCCAGAAACAAAACCTCTGGATGAACCACGAGAACCCTCAAGATGAGATCAAGGTCTAACCCACCTCCGCGCTATCTTGAAAGAACATCGGTCATCACCGTGACGAAAAGCAATTGAAATCCGAGACAAGCCCTATATAGCTGCGGCCATGTCAAAAGATTGTCCCCGATAAAACCTTACCAAAAAGGAGAACTCCACGATGAAGTATCCCCATCCTTATCACTACTACCAAGAAAGTAACTCCTTTGCCTCTTTGTCTACAACGGCTCACGCAGCTAATGCCACTTGTCCTCTGCATTCAGTTGTAACGATGCAGAATGACC